>JACEGR010003305.1:0-107796 GCA_014170235.1 Listronotus bonariensis
TTTTTTATTTTGATTTAGAGTTATCTAGTTTTCGCGAGTTAAAGACATTTTTATTTTGATAAGTTAGTATACAAATATTGGTTAGAAATTACTTTTTATCGATCGGACGCAAATCTATATATTTCCATGAATTTGCATACACGAAAAAGAGCAGAGTTCAATGATCCCAACAGTCAATTGAATAAATAACTTTCTAGGATAACTACACATACAACTACTTTTTATTTTGATTTAGAGTTATCTAGTTTTCGTGAATAAAAACTTTTTTCTTTTTTGATAAGTTAGTATATAAATATTGGTTTAAAAATTACTTTTTCTCCGATCAGAAGCAAATCTATATATTTCCATGAATTTGCATACACGAAAAAGAGCAGAGTTCAAAGATCCCAACAGTTAAATGAATAAATAACTTTCCATGTAACTACACGATATAACTACTTTTTATTTTGATTTAGAGTTTTCTAGTTTTCGCGAGTTAAAACTTTTTTTGATAAGTTAGTATATAAATATTGGTTTAAAATTACTTTTTCTCCAATTGGACGCAAATCTATATATTTCCATGAATTTGCATACACGCAAAAGAGCAGAGTTTAAAGATTTCCAGGTAACTACACGATCCAACTCCATTTTTAAATTTTGATTTAGAATTATCTAGTTTACGCGAGTTAAACCAATTTTTGATAAGTTAGTATATAAATATTGGTTTAAAAATTATTAATTCATTACTATTTTTTTCTTTGAGAGGACTAAAATCTTTATATTTCCACAAATTTGCCTACACGCGAAAGAGTAGAGTTCAAAGATCCCAACAGTCAATTGAATAAACCACTTTCCAACTACACGATACCATTACTTCTTATTTTGATTAAGAGTTATCTAGCTTTTGCGACTTAAAACAATTTATTATTAATATTTTATTTTATATTTTTTTTTTTTGATAGATTACTATATTTGTTAAAAATTAGTTTTTCTCCGACCGGACAGAAAATTTCTAATACATTTTCTTCCCCTAAAATGCATTATTCCTGTGAGTAGAATGCGTTGCTAGGCAATGTAGTTTCCAGCCATGGCCTTGACTAAAGCCTCGTCAATAGGAAACTTTACATTGGCCAGAAATATATCGCTTTTCCTACACGTTACACAATATACTACACTCGAAAACAAAATTTTATTTCCTTCAACACATTCCATAAGCTTTCGAATCTTAATTACTGGCTTAACGTGAAGGCTTTATGTAAAATTAAATGTAGATGATTAACATAGGAGTTAAAGATTTGCAGGTCTGAAAAAAGGGGTTAACCTTTGCCAATAGAAAATTTCACAGACTAATGACTCTAGGGACAAAGGAACGAACAAACTGGATTGTGTAGGAGGCTTCTCAGTGAAACTATAAAATAATGCATTAAAAGTGACCCTTTGGCTAATTCCTTCTAAAAGAAAGAGCGACAATAATGTGATAAAAAATGGAAGTAGTATCTTTATTGATTTCTCAGATAATCGTCGATAGAAGAGAGAAACTGAAAACGCGAATACTCAGTTAGAAGAATGTAAGAAGAAAGTAGGAGAAGAACCCTTTGTGCCAGAGTTGGCCAAAATATGTCGTGATCTGGGACTCCCCAAGAAACTTAGAGTACTCGTTACATTTATAGAAAAACTTCCTGACATTACAAACAACGTTTTAATCTATTCATTTTACTATTTTGCTCAGAAAAGTCAAAACCTGATTACTAAACTTATAAAATATAATTATTACTATTACTTTTATATAATTTATAACTAAAATATATGTAGGTTGACTTGATATAAAATGCCTGAAATATGAAACTATTTTATTTTTCTTAAAACGCTCAATGGTACCGAGATCATCGCCAACTCCTTCATAACCGTCGATCTTCAACGAGTAAAACATGTAGTTAATTTAACCTTTGGTTAGTGCAGACTACACAATTTTATAGTTTTTATAATTTTATTGAAATATAAATTTAAAAATAAAATGCTACCGCCAATAAGGTTGTTATGTATTTATACTATTAGAACTATAAAACTAATAAAGACATGTCACATTTTTTGGTCGACGAATTTTAAATACGATTTACCAGTAAAAATTCTGAAAGTTGCTTTGTAGTTGCTGTTGATTTTATGGTATTTTAGCGCAAAGACAAAGCTTCTACGAAAGATATTGTATTTCAACTAAACAGCCAAAACGTACAGTGCAAAATATTGAAAATATTCTAAAAGTTGCTATCTCTGTATGGTGTACTAGTACGTTATTTCGTTTTTATTGATTAATTTAAAGATTGCTTACCTCACAAGGAATAGTGCACCAAAGACAGAGCTTATCAGCTAAAGGAATAGTTAATGCACTCGACGACGCGGCTCCAATTAGGCCCCTCCTACCCCGCCTTTCCTCTGACGACTTGCTTGCTAAAACAAAGCCTGTTATCCTTTTCTATACTGTGCAGTCGTTCGCTTCGCATGGTACACGGTGGCTCGACCTTGCTGGCACTGTTTGAAGAAGCCGCTTTTAAACGCGCCACGGGAGAGTGCATTAACTATTCTCTTAGTTAAAAACTCTGTCAAAGATTAAAAAAACATAGAGCAATTTTAAGATTTTTTGTATATAGCTCTAAGGTCCATGTTAGGACATACCCTAGAAAAAATCTCTTTCCAAGAATAACATTTTTAATGATTTTATTTTATTTTTTTATTCTAAAAAGTAAGACATGGAATTCACATTACCTTTCCCATCCGGTTGAAGGGGCAAACCAAGAAATTTACTGTTTTTTACAAACTTTAAAATATTTTTTTCAGAAAAGTGTTCCTCTTTAGGACAATTTTACTTTTTAAATAAAACAAAAACTAAAATTCTTGGTACGATCAGTAGCTAGTTATCCACTGATTTTTGGGGGTGCTTAAGATCCAGTTAATTAAAGTATATTTGCTAAAAACACTGATATATTCTATAGGATCTATAATTTTGGGGAGGCTAATCGTCCTATTGGGAGAGGGGTGGCCAGCTCTCACCCAAATCGCGCCTCTGGGTACGACTTTATCTGGTTTTGCATCTAAGGACCTCAAGTTTATAAATCTCCACCACAACAAAAAAAAACAATTTTAAATCTTCCATGCAAACAACCCACACCCATGTTCGTGCTTTAGCAAAACGAAAAGACCGTTTTCCAAGTAGAGGGGTGGCATTCCACTTCATCAAGGTTCTTCGGCAAGCCGGTACCGGCATCGTGGGCACCAAGAAACGCACTAAAGAAAGTCAGACAAAGACAGAATATCAAATGGCCGACGATGGTCCATTTCGGACGCTGACATCTCTTCGTGTGTGAGTTTAACAGTTCTTGGACGGTACCTCCGGTACTAACTACCTGTAACGCAGTGATAAAGGTTCCTAAAAAGGAACCGTGAATAGTGAACTCCGAGGTAAATACAGTGGCATTCTTAAGACCAAGGAATTTTTGCAGTTTGTCGAGGGTATGAAATAGTTCGTTTTGTTAGAGTCGTTGGTATCTATGTGAGTGAGTTTGTTGTGTGGTGCTAAGTGTAAAGTTGCTATAATTTTATGTTATAGTGTTGCATTTAGTTAGGGATTATTAAAGTGCTAAGAAGCTGTTATCTCTAGTAATTAAAGGTAAAATATTATCCAGTAACATTTTTATTTTTAAGGATAAAAAAATAATATTTGGATTGTCGGTATAAAACATAAATTTGCAATTTGTTTGATCTGTTTACTTGTTTTGTATCACTCCGGTTTGACTAAAAATCACCAGAACTATCAAATTTTAAATGGAACCACCATTGGATTTTTAAAGTGCTTAAGAAACTGTTATTTATATTAACATAAAAAACTCTTATCCAGTAACATTTCTATTTTTAAGAATGAATAAATAATCTTTGGATTGTCGGTATATAACATAAATTTTTCATTTTCGTTTGTTATCTGTTTACTTGTTTTTTACCACTTCCGGTTTGACCAAAAATGACTAGTACTGTCAAATTTTAAATGGAACCACCAGTAAAGGAATAAAGTGCTAAAGAAGCTATTCTTTTAACCAATAATAAAGTAATATCCAGTAACATTTTAATTCTTTAGAATGAAAAAATAAAATTTGGATTGTCGGTACCTATATGACATAATTTTAAATAAATATACATTTTGTTAGATCTGTTCACTTGTTTTGTATCACTTTCGGTTTGACTAGAAATGACCAATATTGAGAAACTTTAAATGGACACACCAGTAAAGGTTTTTCCTCATTTGTGTTGGATATAAGATATTCTAAAGATAATTACGCCTCATTTGTTATTGTTTGACACTCAGTTTTTTAAGTTTCGATCAGCAATTGCGCCATTTATTTTTAACAGCTTCTTCGTGTAGGATGAACGTCTTTAAATATGTGTTTATACTGGTTATAACTGGTTGTTTTCCAAATCGTGATTGGTTATCATATCCTAAAAGAATATTTTATTCTAAATAATTTAGTACTAAAAAGTCGATATTCAGATTAAAATCTGTTGCTAAAGAATACTTAATAAATTAGGTTGTTAAAACGACATAATAATTTATTGTGATGAATGGAAACGTCAATAATAAAACAGTAAAGATGAGATTTAAACTAAACGATGGGCATTAAGGTTGCTTTAATAATTGTGTATTTAAATTTATTTACACATACACAAACACAAACCTTTAAAAAAGAAAATCGCGCTTGAAACAAATTTCTGGTCTTTTTATTAACTTGTTACCCAGGCTGATAATAAACCATCGTCTTACCCAAACTACTGTCTATGTGGTTTTCTAAAACAAAATGTTCCTATAAAAATGACCACACCATTCAAAAATACGAAATCACACCATGCGTTATTTTAAAGGTTTTAAGCAACCCTGTCTAAATAAACACAGACCCTTTTGATTTTAAACCATAGGCATATTTTACCTACCTGTTATTGTCGAATGGTGAGAAAGGAAACGTGGTAAAGTCAGTTATGTCAAAAGGTGTTGAATTTTGACCACATTCCCATAAATTTCAATACAAAAATGCTTAAATTTAAATATTTGCTATATCTATTTAACAATTAAGTTATTAAGACAATTAAAAAAATAATTTAAAAGTAAAAAAATTTTTTAAAACAAGCTTTTCATTAAAATGGTCTAAAAAAAGAAAAATAAACTTTTACATTTACAACTTTCAATATCAAAATACAGGATGTACCACCGGGAATTGCCGCGATCGATTTCTCGTAAAGTACGCTTTGGAAAATTTTAAAATTTTGGTAAAATTATAAAGTCAGTGTCAGTCAGTCAGTAAAATATTTTGACAGCTCTACCACTTTCGGTTATACCGGAAGTTAGTGTCAACTTCCTTATTTTAAATGGAGCACCCTATGTAATATTTATTTTTTAGATTCTGTGTAAAATTCTAAGCATAATTTATGTATAATGTTCTATACCTAAGGCCAACCGTTTTTGACTTATTTTAAATTTTATGTCAATAATGACGTTTGCAAGCCATTACATAACCATCAATTTCTTCTAAACAAAAGCCTTTAATATGAGTTGGGGTTGGGTTTCTCGTAAAGAAAGAAATACTTTAGCAGACTGTATTGATATTTTCACACAATGGTCAAAAATAATCGTTAAAAATTATTACGACAATAACCTTAAAAATCATTTTTTTTAAATGGAAACCCCTATTCCTTTTTACATTATATATATAAAGATGTCTATTCAAAAAATTTATAGATTTTGATATATTAAGATTTTAATTTTTATTTATTCTAACAATGCTTTTAAGTACGGCTTAGTTTGCCTTCTAGTTGGCCTTGACAACAAAATGTGGCGTCACAGTCACCCCGTACCTACTCGTACTTAGAAGTATGGTTAGAATAGATAAATATTAAATCGTTAATATTTCGAAAACTATAAATTTTTGGAATAGACATCCCAATACAAACTTACCCTTATTTTTAATGCCTAATAGAATAAGGTAATAAAAGATAGGGGTTTCCATTAAAAAAAAAGACTTTTAAGGTGTTTGTCGTTATAATTTTTAACGATTATTTTTGACCACTCTTTATTTATTAATTGTAAAAATATTGACACAGTCTACTAAAGAAGATCTTTCTTTACAAGGGACCTAACCCCAACTCATATTAAAGTCTTTAGTTTAGAAGAAATTGATAGTTATGTAATGGTTGAACGCATTTTTGATATACAATTAAAAATAAGTCACAAACGGTTTGACTTAGGTATAGAACATTATACATAAATTATGTTTAGAACTTTACACAGAAACTAAAAAATAAATATTATATAGGGTGTTTCATTTAAAATAGGGAAGTTGACATTAACTTTCGGTATAACCAGAACTAGTAAAAATAGTTACTAATATACCATAATATTACCAAATTTTCAAAATATTCCAAAGCGTACTTTTCGAGAAATCGATCGCGATAGCACCCGGTGGGACACCCTATATAACCTCATTACACAATTTATATGACAAAAAACTTGTTGGGTATTATTTAAGTTATTTATAGTCGGAATCGCTCTTAACGTGCGGGTCCAAAGGTCATTATGCATATGAATCAAATTTAAAAACACAGTGGCTACCAAAATATTGTTTACTTTAGCATCTGACATTTTGACTTTGACACATTAAGCCGTGTTTAGAAATGAGCGTATAAATTGTGATTGCGTTAAATCTTAACTCGACGATTGGGTGACGATAAAGCAGGGTTGGGCAAATTTTGATTTTTATTTTAAAAATCAAAAATCAATTTTTTTCTCAAAAATCTGGAATTTTTTATTCTTTTTTATTTTTTATTTTATATTAACAAAAAATACAAATTGGCTTTTTAAAAATTATTTTATTGTTAGTCTAAAAAATAGGGATTCAATCGACAGCTGAAATATTTATCAGAGCAAACTTTCTTACCAGAAAACTCCGGTCGCGTCTTGTTTTTAGGTACCTCTAAGGTTAACGGAATAGACCGGTGGTTATTACAAAAGGATAAACCAGAAATACCAAAACATATACCAATAATAAAACAGTTTCTGTGCGCAACTGCTTCATCTGCGTCAGTAGAAAAAATATTTAGCACTTTTGGCTTTGTACATTTGAAAATTAGAACCAGGATGGGCATAGAAAAAAGAGAAAAATTCGTACTATACAACAAAATGCAGAAACATAAAGTTTATAATAATATACCTATTTTTTATTTTTTTAAGATGTTGCGCTATACTGTTTATTTTTGAGAATATTTTTATTTTATGTTGTTAATTTTTAATATTGCTCTGAACAAAAAAAAAGAATAAAAGAAAACATTGTTGACTTAAATCACGATTTTAAATAAAAAAATCAGTTGAATTATGTCATGATTTAAATCGTGATTTGAATCAATTGGTATAAATCAGCCCAACCCTGCGACAAAGCGAACACTTTGCCTGAAATAAATTATTTGACTTTCTTAAGTGTACCCGGTGGTTTAGAGCTCAAGAATTTGACTACTTTAAAGAAGATTTTTTGTAAAAACTATAAATAAACTTGAAATATTTCCTAACTTAATTTTATTATTCATAAAGTTAAAAAAAAATACAAAGAGATAAAGAAAAATGTTCTGAAGTTACACTACTCAAAAAATGTTTTGTAGGCGGTGGGACTAAATTTGGCTCTCTCGCCAAAAACAAAAATAAAATGAATTCCTAATCAGTATTAGTGCTAGAATTGGGAAAAAAATTGACAAAATAAAGTCTACACAGGTAAATCTCGGAATTTTAAATTCGGAAACCCTCAATAATTGACGTCGACGTTTAATTTCATAGCCACTAATTATTTCAGTAAGTAAACTTACCCTTTACTTACTTGCATAAATATAGAAACGGAAAAGATAACAAAACAATACTGAAAAGAAGATTCCGCAATTGTTTTTTGTTTACATCAGTTGTTAAGCTACCCCCCCTTCCATCTATAAAAAAGGTTTCAGGATTTTCTTCTTGGATATTATCGAATATAATAGCTTTGTTCGCGGGTTCGATTCTAAACCGGTTCTGGGACTATTCGCATGCGCAGTGAAAAAAGCAGCGTTCGCAGTTAGTAAAATCCTGAATTTTTAGTACCTAACAGTTCTGTGTTCGCGGATTACAATGGAATCAGTTCGTTACCGGTTCGTAACCTGATTAGCAGTCCCGGATTTTTGTTGGAACTAAAAGTTTAGTTCGGAATTTCATGCGCATTGTCGACATCATCAGCTGTTTTTTGTTTTTGTGGTACAGAAATAAACCGTTGTATTATTGTTTATTTATTTCTGCCACTTTTTATGCGGGTTAATATACCTGTAAAATATTTTTTTTAATATTTTTGTGATTCTGAGCGTATGTAAACAAAGGATTTTTAATTGTATTCCGTATGAATGTATGTATGCAATAAAATAAGTAAAGATTTAATTAAAGAATATAGACAATATTACAAGATTTTACCATTTCTTGTTGTTTGAATTTTATCTTTAGTTAAATACACATACTTATGTTGGAGGCAGGGAATCCCTCGTCTTCCTCCGAGAAACCTTGAGTGGCTTTCGACAGTATAACAATTTACCTTTTTGTTTGAAATTAATTTTTTTGTGTAGTATCCAATTTAACCATGAAAAATCCTAACCAAAAGGCTAGGTTAGAATACCTAGCTATATAGAAAATCGTTCGCGGTAAATAAAAATTCCGAACTAATAAATAACTAGACATGCGCTTTAAAACAATTCTAAACCAGTTCGGTTCTGGTTCAGAATTAGTTCATTACTAGACCCGCGGACAAAGCTAATAACTCCTAAATCAACCTAAGAAAGCAATACGCGTCTCCTATGCAGCCCTTATTTACAGTCCATTTGGAGATACCCTAAAGTTCTCACCTTGTTCATTTCATGACCTCTGTAGACGGTTTACACTGCCACAGTTTTTTTTTCTTTAAACTTTTGTATCTTTAAGTACTGGGTTACTGGATACTATTACATTTTTCAAGAGTAATTAAAACCCGATATAATCTGGTTCATGATGTATATTTAAAATTCATGACTTAGTTAAAGGCTTGGTCATTTATTGAAATTACGAAAATTGTTGTACTACAATACCAAACGTATTACGCTATAATGTTAGAGCCATTCCCATCATTACAAAACCTTTGAGAAAATATAAAGAACGTGAATTCGCTCATAAATAATAATAAAAAATAATGGAACATTTTTTAAAATTAATTTTGAATAACGTTTTTTTTACTTTTTTTACTAAACAAAGAAGGGTACTTTTGATCGAGGTTTCAAGTTCTAATAGCTGGTTTTAACCTTATAAAACTTCTTGTCAAATACGTTTGACCAAGTTTACCTTGAAGAAATTTGACAGTGGAAAACAGCAAATTGAATATCAAAGAAATTCCAGGTTATATCTTGTCAAATTTGTTTAAAGGATTAGAACACGTCCTATTTTTCTTAAAATATTTGATGCAATGCTACCAACCTAATGGATTAAAAATTGACAGTTGGCAACTACTTAACCTTAATTTTATCGTGATTGAAGGGTGTTTGGTTTTTATGGGTGGTTTTTACTTGGTGTACTCCTTTTATGCGTTAGAACCACCCAGAACAACACCGTAAGCGTTCCTTTTATAATGCAATTGTTCTGCAGAACCGTTCCATTACCTCTCTCCTTGCCTCTCATGCACCAACATCGAAGGTGGTGCATTAAGTGTTCTGGCTAATGACATATGCCAAAGGGCAAGTAGTAAATATACTTGGATATATTTAAAAAATATCTCTAATAATGTACAGAGTGATTCAAAATCGATCACGAAACTTAAGGAGGTGACAAAATAAGGGTAGAGCTTCATACGAGGCTTCATATATATATTTTGTAAATGTCATTCGTTTTCAAGTTGCAAGCCGTCAAAATTCAAGTTTTTATTTTTTGTTTTTTGAATAACTCGCTTACAAGAAAACCGATTTGACTAATATTTAAAACCTAGGATAAATCGTCTGCGTTTCATCATTCTAGTAACTATTCACATTGATTGTTTGCCGCTAGAGGGCACTTTACCTACATCGAAACATGTTTTTTTGTCATATTTTTTTAGTGTTGACAGCTACAGTAGTTTTTGGCATGTTTTCTGAAAGACTGATGCCAGGCCTTTAAAAAAGGTGCTCTTTATTTACATCGCTAAACCCAACGGTTTAGACGTAAATCACCCTTAAAAATTAAGTGGTAAATTTACTTTTCTCATTTCATTACCACACCAGCTACCAAGTAAATAGTTATCAAACTAAAGCTGTTAGTGTAAAATGAAATACGCCTTTTAAAGTATTTAATTTATAAATTTGAAATAAGTAATAATGGCTAATCAGTAAATATTCATGTATGGATTATTGCGTTATACATTTAATTGCTAAAAATTAATGAAACAGTACTAAACAAACTAAAAAAGTTTCTCAAAATATCCCCCATTTTCTTCAATACATTTCCTCTCTTCAAAGACTCTTCTTCAAAAAATGTCGCCTAACTCGATGAAAAATTCCTGTTGTTTCTTTAATAATTTGGCACTTTTCGATTATCCTGAAGCGAACATCCACGACGTTGATTACTGGAGTTTGGTACACCAATTGATTTCAATGACCCTAAAAGAAAAAATCCAAGGATTAAGGTCTGGTGACCGCGATGCCCATGCCGGACACGTATACTAAATAATTTTTCTAGTACTAGTACCTGGATTATTTTTAATAATTTCAAGCACTCTTTTTCTTGTTGCACGTTTCTAGTAGTTCTAGGTCTTCCCTTATTTCCATTATAACTTTTAAAGGAACCATATTTCGCAAGCCTTCTGCCCACTGGAAAATGTTTGAGCATGAGGGATATTTCTTTCCGGATAACTCTCCATATAATATCTTCTTGCCAACTCTGCATTACCATTTGCTTTTCCATAACAAAAATGCATATCACAATATTCGATATTTGAATATTGGTGATTAGCCATTATTAGTTATTTTAGATTATAAATTAAATAGTTTAAAAAAGCGAATGTATTTGATGTTAAACTGACAGCTTTAGTATACTTTGATAGCTATTTAACTGGTAGCTGGTGGTAACGAAATGAGAAAAGTAAATTTACCACTTAATTTTTAAGGGTGATTTACGTCTAAGCCGTTGGATTTAGCGAGATAAATCAAGAGCACCTTTTTTAATGGTCTGCTATCAGTCTTTCAGACAACATGCCAAAATCTACTGTAGCTGTCAACACTAAACAACTATGAAAAGTAAACAATTGGCAATGTAGGTAAAGTGCCCTCCAGCGGCACACAATCAACGTGAATTGTTACTAAAATGACGAAGCGCTGACGACTTAGCATATCTTTCAAATATTAGTCAAATCGGTTTTTCTGTAAGCAGGCAATTCAAAAAACAAAAAATAAAAACTTGAACTTTGGCGGCTTGTAACTCGAAAACGAATGACATTTTGAAAATAAAATATATGAAGCTCTACCCTTATTTTATCAAGTAGAATCACCTCCTTAAGTTTCGTAATCGATTTTTGAATCACCCTGTATTATGGTTAATTAATTAACCCGGAAAAAATAATATAAACCAGGGATGACTAAAACCAACACCAAATAAAGAACAACAAATCTGTCAAATCTTATAAATGTCATGTCAACGGGCAAATCCAACTGTTTTTCTGGTGTTCCTTTTAAAACTGTTTTGATCGGTTCTGAAGAACGGTTTTACAAGTTCAAAGGAATACACCAGTTGATTATTTTAATATTTTAAGGACAACGTTCAAATGGGCTTAAATAAATAAAATATGTGCGTGCTACAACATATGTTGTATTGGACAACCTTGTTTAAAAGAAGTTTGTCAAATAATTTCTTTTAATTTACACCTCCGCCTTTAAACAAATTGTATTAAAAATTTGACAAGAAGTTTGATAAGTGTAAAACCAGCTTATTAAACGTTTCATGTTTATTGTCTAACTTTCATTCTATGTTTAAAAATATGTTCTTGACCTTAAATTATGTATTTACGACTTGTATAAAAAATACATGTAAAAAATATAAAAGTAATTACTGAAACCTGTAGGTAATTATCTAGATATACGCATTAATACCATGGCACCGCATAAAAGACCGGAATTAATTAATATAAAACGTTACATAATAATTATTATGTCTTTAAAGGGTCTGAAAGAAATTTGTTTAAATTATTGCTGAAAAGTTTTAAATTTAATGATAAGGTTGACGACATGACGCGGTGCAAAGTAAATTAATTCTATAATAGTGACACTGTCTTTCGTGACACTCGCCTTGTGGTTGTGACGTTTTGTTAACACAAAAAAATGGCCGATTTTTCTATATTCTAAAATTCAATCTTTTTCCCTTACGAAAATGTAACATAAGCTATAGTTATTTCTAAAAGAATACATTTTTGGATCTTTAAAAAACTGACCCCATGGGAATTAAGAGTATAATTTGACAATAAAAATTTGCTACATACAAGGTTACGACAAATCCGCAGTAAGTAATTTTTATTTTTATAAATTTGTGTTAATATATAAGTTCTCTATTTGCAATAACATTTAAATATACGGGTTCTTTCGTAACTAGGGTAAGAAAGGTAAGAAGGAGATTTCTTATGTCTTGAAAAAAGAAGTTTCTATACACGGCGTTAAAGTTAAATAAAAAGTCGCCATTTTTTTAATGTCTTAAAGACATTTTTACCGATTTAGAGAAAATTTGGCACACTTATTAAATTTAATAAGACGCTTGTAAAGCTCTACTTAGATTAAGATATTCGGGTTTAGTGACATCTTAGTGGACACCACAGCCAATTTTATTGAGAAAAAAAGTACGCCACTGACTTTTTATAAAGAGTATAGTTTTTCCCGATTAAGCAATTCGAATTGCAACTTTTTAGTCTCTTGATTTTCTTCGTATTTCGTTTCGTTTTCGATAAAAAAATTAAAGCCATTTTAAGTAATTTTAGGAAGGAAATACCAGAGACCAAGAAGTTGCACTTTTAATTGTTTAATAAAAAACATAAAAACTTCATGAAAAGTTAGTAGTGTACTTTTTTCTGAATAATATTGGTTGTGGTGCCACTGGACCCAATAATTTTAATCTAGGTAGATTTGCAAGCGCCTCATTATACTAAATCCCACATAACATTTTTTGCCGGCCATGTACATTTAATTTACTGGAATTGCCAACACTATTTAATGGCAAGGCATTGGCAAAAAGGTATCAAAAAGACACGAAAGTGGGCAATTGGCCGTTACTGGGCCACGTGTTGCAGATACTGTGATGGCATCTATCATTAATAAGTTATGATGAAAAAGTGCGTTTAGGATAATGGCATTTATCATTAAATATGTATTGCAAGTTTAAAAAGTTGAATGGTTGAATCTCCCAAAAGTTAAATACCATATTTATAATTTGTAATCGAGAAAATGAGAAAAAAGGCAGGAAAACTGTATCATTCAAAAATTACGTAATATAACTTTTTATACAGTAACAATAAACCATAAAAATTAAAGGTATGTAATAAAATTTAAAAAAATGATAGTAAATCAAAAGAAAAACTTAAAATAGTAAGTATATAAGGGACACTTACACTCAATTTTCAGATCCACAACATAGGGAGAAATATTTTAAAGGAGTTACTTAAATGTAAAAAAAACTATTAAATATATAACATTTTTTATTAACACGTCTTTAAAACTTTTAATAAGGCAACTCCCTAATTTCTTATCATTTTTTTAAGTAACTACAAACTTAAAAGATGTTTACAGCTCCTGACAGTCTACTTGAATAATTTGCCTTCTCTACTAGCCATCACCAATTAATAACACAACACACACTAATTAGGTAATGAATACACTTAATTATGTCTAAGAAAAACTCTTTTTTTTCAAAAAGAAACTTAAAAGCTAGAAAACCACGTAGAAAACAATTACACAAAGCGGTTAAACCAAAGAGAATAATTGGGTCAAACAACAGCGATTTTGCTTCATCTGTCAAAATCGTCAAATCTTGTATTTCGGCTAAGCGGGATATTTGAATTTGTCACCTTCGGTCGAAATTAACCTAGCTTATTTTACCATCATTTTATTTTTATTCTCTTAAAAATACATAATAAACATTTTGTTTGACTTAATTTTTATTTGCATGATTTGTAACAATAAAATGTTATGAAAAGGCCATTTCCTTTAAATAATGTAAAAAAACATAAAATAATGTTGTTTAGCTGCCACTATAAATAAAACAGATCAAAAAATTGATCTAATGTTAGTTAAATACCAATGTTAATAATATGGTTTGAAAAGTATGAATATGTGTTGATGCGTTTGTCTTCAAAAATCCATTATTTGTTTGGCTGTAATAAAAAGACATGCTTTATTTAATCAGGATTGCTATGCCGCCATTTTTGTATGCTTGCCGGCAATTCGCCTGCATGTAAAATTTATTGGCAATTGAGTGTTTATTTAGGGTTGACTTTTTAATGCGTATTGGATGTTGGCATAATACTGCCACCAATTGCCAATGCTTTACCATCAATGCTAATATGAAAAATGTATATTTGCCGGCAAATAGTGTTTGCTGGGAATAGTTATACTAAATTTTATCTAAATCGGCATAAAACGTTGTTGACATATTTAAAAAATACCGACCGGATATATTTGTTTGTAGGAACTTTTTTCATAATCTCTTTACAGGCTCTATAAGCCGTTAAAATAAATGAGTGTCTTTTCAAAAGAGGATGTAATCAATTTTAATTTTTGTTTTAAATTTCTTGTGGGATCTGTTTATTTGTATGGAAATGCACAAATTTTTTACCCTTTACTGCATTATTTTAAAGTCTGCAGGGCCGGCCCGAGAGGTGAGCCGGTGAGGCAACCGCCTTAGGCGGCATGTTTCGAGGATCGACGAAATAATCTTGCAGCGGCGGCTAAATGATCCACTTTGACATAAATGTTTGTTTTTCGTTAAAAGTTAAAAGGGTTTGTTTTGGTGGAATTTAAAAGTGAAGACCTTTTTTTTCCTCATCAAAAATATGTATGAAGCTTAAGAACGAAAAGTCGGGGCCGGCCCTGTTTGTCTGTTTGTCTTTCATATACCGTTTTGTGTCAGAATAAAGTGAATGGTTTGTGTATTTCAATATAAATATTAAGATTAAACAAGAAATTGCAAACAAATATAAAAATTGAATATGTCCCCTTTCGAAAAGACACTTCTCAAATGATCTCGTAAACGGCTCAACTTTAAACTATTCCTTTAAAACATCCTCTATAATTAAAAACAAAACATATTTAAATTAGGCTCAGGGCTATCCAGGGGGGCACTCAGGCGTGCCCCCAGAGCCTAGGCCTAGGATTAACCTATATGTGTATAGTTATTTAAAATAATTTTTTTATTGAGTATTCTACTAATAAAATAAAATTTTGGATTAAAAAATATTGTCACTTCATAGTAAAAGCGTGGGTGCTTAATATATTAAATGTTATAATTATTATATTTGCCAATATCTATGATGGAAAAGTTATGAAAAAATAGTAAAATGCACCCCACGCTTTTTACTATGAAGTGACAATATTTTTTTAATGAAAAAATTATTTTCTAATTTTAGTTCGGTTGCATATAAAAGCGTGTTTTTTTAGTTTTTTAAACTATTATTTATTTTTCATTTTTTAGTTCGATATGCATTTATGTATGTATATAAAGTTTGGAATGTTGCCAACAGGAAACAATTTTGTCCCAAACAGTAAAGAACAAATTCTTTCTTAAAAAATTTTGACCACTCTTCCAGTTACAAGTTGCACAAATGAAAGATCCTTCTCTACCCGCTCCGTAGACTGTTAACTTATTTAAGAATTGTACGACAGGTTCTAATCGTCTTAACGGCTTAGCACTATTAAATATCCATCCTGATATTATAATTTCTCTCAGGAGGTATTAAATGAAATGGCTAAAATTAAAAGACGGCTAAATATAAATATTTAAATTTTATTTATTCTAATTTAGTTTGTCCTACAAATAACATCTAATACTCTGTTTACTGTTTTTGTCAGTTTTTTTGTAATAAAATACATTTACAGAAGCAGTGCTTTGATTTTTACATAAATCGTTGAATTATATAATTGATTATTTAGTTGGATTTGCAATGACCTATTACAGATTTTTGTAAATAATTTTAACAAATATTTTTTTCGTGTTCTACATCCTTCGTTATTTTTGCAAAACTACTACTTATTAAAAAATAAGCCAACGTTACTCTTCAGTTTTTGGCTACTTGTGCCCCCAGAAATTTTTCCTGGATACGCCTCTGATTAGGCTACAAAAATAAATTTTAATTCCTATTCCTTGCATGCCACCATCAAGTAGTTCTTAATAGATTTTAATCGTTTTAATCATCATGTGCTTATTGACTTTGCCGTATTATTATCCTTCAAATGAAATGTTGGCCATAACGGTCATGTAAGCGTCATCTGTAAAATGTAGTTATTCTTAAGTAGTCCTCGTTTATTGTTACATGAAATGTAATCTAACCGTTTTTAATAGTTCAACTTCTCGATAAGAGTCATAGAAAAATGTGCACAGTTGCAGTTTAGTTGTAAATGAGAACATTTCTTTTGTTTAATTGTTTTTTTTTGTAAATATTAGCGAAGAAAGCAGTGGTGTGCACTGACGAGTATTTTTTCTTATAATATAATACTAGGGGAGACCCAGAGAGGATTTTGGGATTTACTACAGCGCGGCCCCATATAACATTTTTTGCCGGCCATGTACATTTAATTTACTGGCATTGCCAACACTCTTTAATGGCAAGGCATTGGCAAAAGGTATCAGAAAGACACGAAAGTGGGCAATTGGCCGTTATTGGGCCACGTGTTGCAGATAATGTGATGGCATCCGTCATTAATAAGTTATGCCAAAAAATGCGTTTAGGATGATGGCATCCATCATTAATAAGTTATTGGCAAAAAGATAACAAAAAGACACGAAAGTGGGCAATTGGCCGTTATTGGGCCACGTGTTGCAGATACTGTGATGGCATCCATCATTAATAAGTTATGATGAAAAAATGCGTTCAGGATAATGGCATTTATCATTAAATAAGTATTGCAAGTTTTATAAGTTGAATGTCCCAAAAGTTAAATAACATATTTAGAATTTTGTAATCGAAAAAATGAGAAAAAAGGCAGGAAAACTTTATTATTAAAAAAATTACATAATATAAATTTTTATACAGTAACAATAAACCATCAAAAATTAAAGGTATGTAATAAAATTTAAAAAAAAAGATAGTAAATCCAAAGAAAACACTTTAAAATAGTAAGTATTCAAGGGACACTTGTACACTCAATTTTCAGATCCAAAACATAGGGAGAAATATTTTAAAGAAGTTAAATGTCAAAAAAAAACTATTAAATACATATAATATTTTTTTATTAACACGTCTTTAAAACTTTTAATAAGGCAACTCCCTAATTTCATATTATTTTTTTAAGTAACTACAAACTTAAAAGGTTTTAAACAAAATGTTTACAGCTCCTAACAGTCTACTTAAATAACTCGCCTTCTCGACTAGCCATCACCAATTATTCACACAACACACACTAATTAGGTAATTAATACACTTAATTATGTCTATTAAAAACTCTTTTCTTTTAAAAAGAAACTAAAAAGCTAGAAAACCACGTAGAAAACAATTGCACAAAGCGGTCAAACAAAAGCAATTTTTCTTCATCTGTCAAAATCGTCAAATCTTGTATTTCGGCTAAGCGGAAATTTGAATTTGTCACCTTCGGTCGAAATTAACCTAGCTAATTTTACCATCATTTTATTTTTATTCTCTTTAAACATACATAATAAATATTTTGTTTGACCAAATTTATATTTGCATGATTTGTAACAATAAAATATTATGAAAATGCCATTTTCTTTAAATTATGTAAAAAACATAAAATAATGTTGTTTAGCCGCCATTAAAAATAAAACAGATCAAAAAATTGCTCTAATGTTAGTTAAATACCAATGTTAATAATATGGTTTGAAAAGTATAAATACGCGTTGAAGCTTTGCCTTCAAAAATCCAATATTGATTTGCCTGCAACAAAAAGGCATGCTTTATTTAATCGGTATTGGTATGCCGCCACTTTTGTATGCTTGCCGGCAATTCGCCTGCATGTAAAATTTATTGGCAATTAAGTGTTTATTTAGGGTTGACTTTTTAATGCATATTAGATGTTGGCATAATATTGCCACCAATTGCCAATGCTTTACCATCAATGCCAATATGAAAATGTATATTGCCGGCAAATAGTGTTTGCTGGGGCGGATTAATATACCGGGGGATACCTTGTACCCAGTTAAGTATCTCCACCAAATATGAGCCCCGTATACAGGGCCGATCGTAAAAAAAAACAAAAATATATCTATCAGAAATTTTCGAACCGAGCTAATAACAGTATTTTTTGACCAATTTTAAAATCTATATCTAGCCGCTTCCCCACCGATGAAAAGACATACATTATATAACATTTTTTCCTTTTTATCATCTTAGTTGTTGAAAACCAATAGGTCTCTATGACGCTCCGAGTAAATCCCCATTTAACATCATGGGCTCCCCTATTAAAACTAGAGTTTTGAAAATTACTGGATTTTTTTCGAGCGCACGAAGATTTTAAAAATTCTGTTTAGTCGAAAACGAGTGTTTTTATTAATATTATTTATTTAAAAAAAAACATATTTTTAATCGAAGTTATTGGATAAGTAAATTTCACTTCGTGTAACTAATAGTATAGGAGGTAGCAACGTTTCTATCGAATCTCTTCGGTAGACCGTATACTATGTAGAGCGGGCCTAAAAGTTATTTTGCCATCATATATACGTACTTGTATGTGACTTTTGCTTATTTGTGGATGGACTTGATTAGTGATCTCTAGCTATACCACGGATTAGTGAACTTTAAGCCATTTTTTGTTGTTAATACGGTTCAAAACATTTTAAAAACATTACATTTTTTTGCTAAACAGTGACGTCATATACTCGTCACGTATTTAACCGTGTTTGGATACATCTCGGACAACGGTTTAAATACAATATAGTTATTCTTGTCGTGCGGGCATATGGATTAAACTCTTTAAAACCTTGTTTTGGTAACTTTAGTAAACTTTTTTACATGAATGTAAATGGAAAGTGAAAAATTTTTATATCCGGTGTAAACACGTTTCGTACAGACATTCCATCACCAGAATATTGCATATTTATTTAACCATAATACGGCCCTGAACTACATTTTTAGGTAAAAAGGTAAAAAAAGAATAAACTTATTACATATTCATAATGTTTTATTGCAACTCATTGATATCTAACAGCGGAAATTACTTTATTAACAGAAACTAACCAGCAGGTACGAATTCAAGGGAGAACTTCATTTAATGTATGGATTGGTATGTGGAGGAACAAAATTATTGGACCTTTCGTTTACGAAGGGACCTTAACTTCCGAACGATATCTAAATTTGATTAGGAATGATGTCTTAGACGCCCTAGATAATCAACCTTTGGCAGTATTTCAAGAAATATGGTGGCAGCAAGACGGAGCTCCTGCCCACAATGGAAGGAAAGTAGCTCAATTCCTTTACCATATATTTCCTAATAAATGGTTTTGCAAGATGGACCCGCTAGGAGCCCAGATCTTAGTCCCCTAGATTATTTCCTTTGGGGATATCTTAAGAACCGTTTATTTAAAAATGCACCTCACGACCTTTAAGTACTACGACAAAATTTGATAAGGGAAGTCGCTGCCATTCCTGCGAGAACAATTAATCGAGCTGTATTAATAATACAAAGCAAAGCAAGAAAATGCATCGAGGCGGAAGGTTATCTCTTTGAACACTTATAATAGTGATTAAATTATGTTTATTTTTAATATGGGCATCAAGATAGTATTACAAATTGTTTATGTAAGCTGATTTGTTGTCTACCTTTTTGTATCTTATGTCTAATATTCATGAAATTTTCGGTTAATAAAGTAATTTCCGCTGTTAGATATCAATGAGTTGCAATAAAAGATTACGAATATGTAATAAGTTTATTCTTTTTTTTACCTTCTTACCTAAAAATGTAGTTCAGGGCCGTATTATGGTTAAATAAATATGCAATATTCTGGTGATGGAATTTTTTGTACGAAACGTCGGCAAATATCAAAGTGGCGATATATAGTGTTTTAAGAGTGATGAAAGGATTTACTTAAATTGAAAAAATATCAGGTCCGTATTTAAAAAATTAAGTTGATGATGGTCGCCAGAAGCCGAAACGTCAGATTCAATATTTAATCACACTGAATTATAGAGCAGAAAAAGTTGCCATGAAAACGTGTTTTCCATTTTAAGTTATCTTAACAAATATAGCCAGGAAACAATAGAAACCAAAATTGAAAATTCCGGTTTTTTCGAATATCTTCGAAGTACTCGGAATTTTTTAAAACGCAAAACGGCATTTTATTGAGCATCAAATTGCGCAACTTTGCCTCCATTTAACCGATCCTGTATCTCTTACGGTTTCTGAAATCCCAATGATGAGCGTCGAATTCGAACATTTTCTTGATCCTAATATTTACATTGTCATTTTCGAATACGGTTTAAACCACCCCGACGAATGCGTTTAGCAAGAAAATTTGACTCTAATTACTCACAGGGTTAAAATTTAAAAAGTTTGTTAATAAAAATATACAATTACGAGACTGCAGTTCACAAAACATTGACAAAAAAATATAGTATTAATAATTCATGGCGAAAATGAATTGCAGGACGTACAGAATAATAACTTATAATAAACCAGGGTGTGTAGAATAAACCGGTTCAGTAAAAGTTCAAGAAAATTATTTTACGTACTGGGTAATTGCTAGGTATAAGGATTTTAAATTACTTTAAAAGACTTTGTTCGCTTTTTTATTTTTGTACAATCATGCCGATTTATCCAAAATTATTTATAAAATATTGGGTTCCTGGGCCAGTAATTAAATTGACTTTATGATAGGAACCCTTGTAAAACCGTTTTAGGGGGTTCCTTTTGTCGAGTCTACCACGAATATTTATATCCGCTATATGTGGAAGCGGCGCTTTAACCCAGCCTATTAATGACATTTGTTTCGGGTGTCGGACTGGGCAAACGCGTCACTTTTTTGTGTTGCATGTTTTACATACAATTTTTAAACATTGTGTCAAAAATCGTAAGGCTTCATCACGAAACCCGCATAGTCTGATACCCGCACAATGTGTTTTGGTGGATCCTTGGTTTCATGACTGTAACCTTCTTTCGGTTCGGCGCCGAAAAGTGCTGGGACTTGCCAGAAAAAAGCTTATAATAAACCAGAGGTCGTGTCAGAAAAAACCGGTTCAGTAAAAGTAAGAAAAATATATTTTACTTATGGGGTAATTGCTAGGTATAAGAATGTTAAATTATCTTTAAAGAGTTTGTTCGCTTTTTTCCTTTTTTTTCGATGTACCAAAATTATTTATAAAATATTTACAGGGTTTTATGACAATCTGGACCAGGGATAAATAGTATCCCCAATAAATTACAATTAAATACTTTAAAAAACAGGGAAACAAAACTTTTACAAATGTTTGCTTTTTTATATTCCATACACCAATTTTCACTGATTGTTTGCAGGTAAATTTTAGCTAGGTATTATACAGGGTGTAATTTAATTGATGGCTAAACATAAAGGGTATGATTTCTTAGTTTATTTTTAGAAAAAAGTTCATATAAACACATGTTCTAAACCTCTTAACTTTTATGCTACAAAAAATGTTTTCTCATCATAACCTTAAAACTGAGATATTTTCATAGAATTTAAGAGGCACGTACTTATTAGCAATAGGCACAAGATGTATACGGGTATTTTCAAAAAAAATAATAATAAAAATAAAAATAAAATGTGGTACGCCATTGCTTTAAAAATAATAATAATAATTTCAATAAAAACAATTCCTATTAATTTTGCAACAAATTTGAGCTTTTCGATTTTCTTTGTTTGATGCACCTTTTCGCGTAATTTTTTGATATAGCAAAATTAATTTAAACTAGTAGGCCTATTTTTAGTTTTTCGCGATAACGGTGGGTTGTAAAGTAAATGAGAATTCAAAAATTATTTTTATTTTTGGAAAAAGCAATGGCGTAACTTTCTTTTGAAAAATATTTAGTATTTGTCACGTACAGACGCCACTGGTAGAATTATTTAAAAATCTTTTACATCAAAAAACTCCCATTGATGCTTAGTAAGTGCGTGTCTTTTATGAGAATATCTCGAACAGCTTAAAAGTTATAATATAAAAACGATTTTGTTTTAAAATTTTACCCTGTAGCTCAAAGTTAAGAGGTTTAGAACATAAGTTTATATGATTTATTTTTTCCTAAAATAGACTTAGGCATCATATCCTGTATTTTTAGCTATCAATTAAATTACACCCTGTATATCCCAAAAAATCTCTGTAAACTACATTTTAACAAGCGATTTAGAATGTGTGATCTTATGCAAGAACGAATCAAAATTCGTCCGCCTACGCCATCGACATCGACTGCAACAAACCAGCCTAACAAGGTCGGACAAAGAAAAGATACAACAATCGTTTAACAAAAAGAAAGGCAACAATTAATTAAGTACTATGATTTAAATGCTGTATTATTTACAAGAGAATTGTGACTTTCACGCCTTTTTATTTGGTTGTAGCATATTGATTTAACTCGGGTCATGGGTACCTACTTAAAGGAGCGGATGTTAATGATGAAATAGCATAAAATAAAATACAGCTTTAATAGACAACACACGGTGAGGCATGCCTTCGGGTCTACTGGAGACAAGTCTGCGAAGAAGATTGGTGCTATAAATTTGTGTAGAACTCCGTCCGTTCAGTATACACAGGATTGCACTTAAAGAACCCATTCACATACAGTTCGCCTGCAGTCTGGAAATGTTGATTTTTATATCGTCAGTTAAAATTTGGCAATACACATGCTGGCCGCCGACAGTTCGGTGTTCTGTGTCCGCAGATCGCATGAATTCTACAATAGACTGACACCATTTTTTGGCAACATTACCTATTCTTTAACTCTTTTCTACACAACTTTAGGTATAGGCAATGGTATATAATAGAGTAAAATATTATTTTTCAAATTTTTCTACGTTCAACGATTTTTCCTAACCTCTACCTATATATTTTTAATTTCTCGTTATAACTTTTTTCCTTGTGCATTTAGGTATAAATATTGCTTAATAAGAATGAAAGCTACGCTAAGCTTATTTCTTTACCTTTAAAATGGTGTATTGTAAAAATGCTAAGGTCAATTATCAGCAAAATATGGTTAGTCAAATTGTCATACTGTAACGATTTTTGCTAACTTTTACGTACATTTTCTTAATTTCTCGTTATAATTTTTTCCTTGTGCATTTAGGAATAAATGTTTCTAAATAATAAATAAAAGCTTATTTGTTTACCTAATTTAGTCATAGTACAAAAAAAATCAATTTCAACATCTATTTCTTCCTCAGCTTCAGTATATCTTCTTCCCAAAATCTTAGTTTTGTCAGAGTTCCAGCAATTAATACCTTAGCACTCATTGCAGAACTTGGAACAAGTAATACTTAACTTTCTGCAACCACAGTTTCTTGTACATTATTTTGTACATCGACAGGCCATTTTCTCAAGAAAAACTTGTAGCGCAGATATTGGATAGTAAATATTGGAATTTATCCATATCTTAAATTTTTATACTTATATGTGACTTAAAAAAAGTAATTTTGGCTGAAGAGTCAAATTTAGAAGTCGGAGTTGTCGAAATTATATACAAATTATCGGATTTATGCACATTTAAACGACGGCCGTGAGTAATGAATGTGGGTAATGAGCGTGGGTAATGATAGGTAATAGCCGTGGGTAATAATAACCTATATTACCTGTTTAAAATCACATTACTAATGTATACATTATTAAATCGTCGTATAAAAAATACAATTTAAAAAAAATTACGTAAAAATTATTAAAATCGTCGCGGTATGACACTTTGACTAACCATATTTTGCTTAGAACTAACCTCAGCATTTTTTACAATACAGTAGTTTTAAAGGTAAAGAAACAAGCTTTCTCTTTTATCTAATTAAACAAGGAAAAAAGTTATACCGAGATATTAAAAAGATATACGTAGAGATTAGGAAAAATCGTTGAACGTAGAAAAATTTAAAGAACCATATTTTACTTACTATAAGTCGAAGAACCTTTTAGAATAAAACCCTAAAAAAGTATTTTTTTCTCTTTCACCTGAGTTATCATTGCCTATACCTAAAACTGTGTAAAAAAGAGTCACAGAACATTTTTTGCGAAAAAAGGTAAAATTGCCGAAAAATGGTGTGAGTGACAAACGTTAAAAAACGTTTCTCGAATACTATGAACTCTAAATCGCCTTAGCGTCATTTTATGAACGAAGGACAAAGGTTTTTTTTCTATAAACCAATGCTTATACTTAGACCCCCATGAAAAAAAGTTATAGGACAAAATACAAAAAAAAAGAAGAAACGCGTTTTTCGTGTTTTTTTTACTTCGTTTTTAAGCATATTTTTGACAAAAACAACTTTTTTTTATTTGGCAAGCGTTATTTGATAGAGAATTTAATTTCCTTAAACTTTTCTGTTGACTACTACCTGAAAGAATGTGTAGTTTTCGACCTAACCTCAAAAAACTGAAAAATGCTTTTTTCACCCCGTTCTCAAAAACGCACCTCTATACGGTAGCACTAAGCGGTTTTTAAATATTTGGAGGTTCATTAACCATATGAAACAATAAAACCTCTTTAACGCTGTAGTTCCTTTTATAACTAGATAATCAATAGCCTATTATTATCAGGATAATCTATACCATTTGTTGTCAGTTGTCATAAATATTCAATAATTTCCTTCTGATCGTGTATGGGAGTGATTTTAACCGAGCAAAAAGTCATGTTTTCCTGCAATATTATAGATACAGTTTTAGCAGTAATACTGATATCTGCTTACCTATCTGAGGTATAAATTATTTTAAGATTTCCTGCAATTAACGCATGGGAACACATCGGTACAATAATGTAATAGTAAGAAATGTAAGTAAGAAAAATAATGTATTTTATAGCTACTAAAAAACTTGACGTGTCTATGCTAAAGTAAAATTATAACTATGTGGATAATTTGCAAAGGTAATTAACACGTAATGTTAGGTTAAATAGGAAATAATTTAACATCTTTAATAGAATATGTATGATTTAAAAGTAAATAGATATATCAGACATGGCAGGCATTTGTCATTTGTATTTTAGATTATAAGTAGTATTCTTTTGAAAAATTATCAGTTTCAATTCCATCAGTTTCTTTCGAGTAGTATTCTTTTAAAAATTATCAGTTTCACTTCTATCAGTTCCTTCACTTGCAAGTGATCATGATCATTTAATAACGTGACAGACGCCATTTTAAATATTAATAAACATTCAGAATGAAGTTAGCTATATAAGTTCCAAAAAGAGTATCCGTTTAGTGGCGTAGCGTGCCTTGGTGGGGCCCCGTATTCAAAACAAGTTAGGTGGCCCCCAAAAAAATTTAAAGGCCAAAAAGAAAGGTCCCCACTTTCCTGCTCGGCTTACTGTGCACCCTGTCTTTTACGTCTGGGTGATGTCAGCCAGACGGGACC
Organism: Listronotus bonariensis; assembly: GCA_014170235.1. Lineage (NCBI taxonomy): Eukaryota > Metazoa > Arthropoda > Insecta > Coleoptera > Curculionidae > Listronotus > Listronotus bonariensis. The sequence continues at coordinate 25,758 of JACEGR010003305.1, forward strand.
TACAGCTTAACGTGGGTTTCGAACCACGGTCCTATTCGCTTGATAACTTAAAGACCACGTCCCCATCCAGGGGATATCCGCCCCTTCCAATTCAATAGGGTCCGCATGTCTACGGCTGCGCAGGACACGGCAAAGTGTGTTCCGGCGCCTTAGTCCTTACTGGCTATTAGCGTCGATACATTTTGCACTTTGTCCGCCTGTCGTTGAGCTAGCCACTAAATTTCTGACCAACAAAACTAACCAGAAACCACCTTTACGTCCGTTGTGCGCCCGACTGTCCTTACAGGGGTCCCAAAAAAAATTGAAGACCAAAAATGGCCCACATTCCAAAAACATTTTTTTTTAACGTAACCTGTACGATTTTCGGGAAAATGTTTAAAAATTGCATGTAAAATATTGTGGTTAACTTGTCCGACCAAAAAAGTGACGCGTTTGCCCAGTACGACACCCAAAACATTTTACATTGACAGGCTGGGCTAAAGCGCCGCTTCCATATATGACGGAATGAATATTTGTGGTAGACTCGTCAAAAAGAACCTCCCTAAAAAGGTTTTAAAAGTGTTATTATCATGAATTCAATTTCATTACTGGCCCAGGGACTATATTTTCTTTCCAAATTTTAATTTTTTTGTATCTTCTACTACAAAAATTATTTTACAGATTGAAAAAAATTATTCTTGATTTTATCGCGAAGAGTCTCAGGTTATACATTTCTTTATGATTTTCGTTTCTCCTTTATTTGGTTCATCAAAAATAAATTAAATTTTAAAATTAAAATGTCAGATATAAATCAACACATGTCAAGTAGTGATGTTACGATTATTATAATTTTAAGTGGTATATAAGTGATCATCATAAAATTTGATGCTTAACTCCATTCCATTTTGGAGACTTGGTTTCTCTGTGCATGTGTTTACGAGGGCAGTCCCATAAGTACCTAGCACTACAAAGAAAAATGAAAATTTTGGAGAAGTGGCGATTTATTTTTCAACGTCATCATTCTTTAAGCTAGAGACACTAACCAGCCGATGCTTCCACTTTTCAACTTTGTGAGGCTGGTGCGTTGTCTTGGTGAGTCGTAAAGCACTTTTGGGCCAAATGGGGGTGTTTTTATAATTTAGCGTCAAATGGACTCAATCTACATCTACCATGTGACCGTTTTGCCTTTTTTAGATCGATGTAGATCACACCTTGTAAATCCCAGAAAATGGTGGCCGACTGTTCCTTGGTCTGTGGTGTCTAACAGATACATCGAATATATCCATGTTTCGTCTACGGTCACGATACAAAGCAGAAACTCTTTTGGGATGCGCTTAAGTAAGTGAAACACTGCTCTGTCTCACGGTTGCGCTTGTCCAGAGTGAGCAAACGCGACATTTATCTCGCCGACAGCTTTCTTATGACCAAAATTTCAAGGAATATGACACACCGTTGGGGCCAATACGATATCTTGGATTTTTGTTACGTTATCCTCTATAGTGCCGTTTTTTAAGCACCTGTGCATGGCTTATCAAAAACAACGCAGTCAAAAATTTTAGAAGACCAAAAATTAGGTCATCACTTCTTGAAATTCTATTCTTTGTCACCAAATAAAAACTTGAAGAGCAAAAAAGATCATCACCCCTTCAAATTCTGATTCTTCTTACCTAATTAGAAGTTATAGAGCAAAAAAAGGGGTCCTTACCCACATGAACAGTTTTGACAGACAAAATGTTCTTTTTCCATATGGGAGCATGCACCCACACATTTCACCTCTTTGGCTGCGTTGGCCCCACGTACTCGCCGCCAGTGTGACCACGTTGAAACTCGCTAACCAATTATATTATTGACGTTCGCCATCAAGAAGAAGAGTCACTGTACACATCGTCCAAGCGTTTTTGAATTTCGCTGCGCCACTTTCTTTCCAAAAATAAGAATCGAACCACCGACCGATATTGCTCTTTTCTCATTTTTCCTAAAATCCGCAGACACGTCCGTTTTTACATGCGTTAAGGCTAAAGTACTACAGATCGCCCTCGTAAAACGGGATAAAAAAGGAAAATTTTCATCGTTTTTTGTAATTTGCATCTGTCAAGTGATTATGACCACTTAGACGTGACTGGAACTGATGACTAAAAATTATATATTTAAAAAAAAATAGCTATAAATTATTAACAAATAAAAAAAAAACAGAGATATACTGCCATATCTTTTTTTAATAATAAACTAACCAAAACCTGTGTTTTTAATTAGTTACTGATGGTTTAAGTTTAAGAATAATATCGGAATTGACAGATTATCGCTGTGTTAAATTAGGCTGAAGGTGTCCTGCCGCCATTTTTAAAAGAAATGGTATTTTGTAATAAATATGGTTAAAAAGACATTTTAGAGCTCCATATGACTCTAAGAGACTTTTAAGTTTATCAGTTGAAACCAAAAGTGCTATTATACATCTAAGTAAGCTTTCCAGTGACGAAAATTTTTGTGCGTCACGCTCTTGATCTGCTATAAAGAGGTTAGTCACTGGACGCATCCCTAGACAAGGAAGAGAAATAACTTAAAGAAATTTTGAAAATTCGCGTTTCTTTTTAACCTTTTTTAGGCTTTATAATAATAATACATCTCTTTTTAATATCTAATTATATTTTAAACAAATAATTAAAAAAAAATTCTTAACCATAAAAAAGACGTTTGAAGAACAAAAACCAAAGGAGGGGTTGGTGCATGAGGGGCAAGGGAAAAAACGGAGTAGTTCAGTTGCATTACACTTTCCGTCACTGGGACGCCATAAAGTAGAACGAAATGCTCCTGAGCTACTCGGAAGCGTTCTATATGCGTCACTGGAAAGCTACTCTGGTCAGATAGAAAACAAAGCTGTGTGTAATATTGTCGTCAACACAGAAAAGTTAATCATTTATTTAAATTTCTGACACTTTTTTCTAGTAAAACTTTTCATGGTTTTTACGCACATCCTGGGGTCGATTTTTGACTAAAAACTTCAGTTTACCGTTTTAAATATACAGTGCTTGTTTAAAGTCCGGACCTCCCTAGTAACTTTTAAATTGTTTGTATTTTTTTATGACAATGTAAGGACTTTAATAATAAAAATTGAACGTCATTAAAAAAATGGCAAAGTGTCTCTTCTGGCACATTATTTTAAAGCTTCTGGCGAGTACCTACTTTATAAATCCAGGATATACAATTTAATCAATACATTTACCTACTACAGAATGACGGTACTTTAAATATTACCTGAATACCTAATTTGGATAGCCATATTTTCAAAACTTATGAAGTTAGATATACTTAATGTGGTATTTTCTTAAAGGCTCTATTAAATATCTTTATGGTGAGATAATACACAGGGTGCGTCATTAAAAATATATACTTTTTGTCCTACCCTGTATATTATCACCAATATAACCATTTTAAGTATATTTAAAAGAGCTTTAGGAAAATACCACATTAAGTATATCTAACTTTATTTGAAGAAGATAAAGGTCTAGATTTTATATTATGGGTTTATAAGGTACTCGTGAGGAGTTTTAAAATGATGTGCCTAAAGACTCCCCTTTCAATTTATTTTTTTTTAATGACGCTCAACTCTGAGTTTGACATTTATGTCATTTCTTGCCTAAAGTTTAGGTTTATCTTGTCTTACTAAAGACGTTCAGTTTTTATGAAATAAATAATAGTTTAAAAAACTAAAAAACACGCTTTTCTATGCAACCGAACTAAAAATTAGAAAATAATTTTTCATTGCAAAGAGTTTGTCACTTCAGAGTAAAAAGCGTGGGTGCATTTTACTATTTTTCATAACTTTTCCCTCATAGATATTTGCAAATAGAATAATTATAACATTTAATATATTAAGCACCTCACGCTTTTATTCTGAAGTGACAAACTCTTTGTAATGAAAAATTATTTTCTAATTTTTAGTTCGGTTGCATTAGTTTTTTTAGTTTTTTAAACTATTATTTATTTTTCATTTTTTTAGTTCGATATATCAATTAGTTTTTTAAAAATAAATGCTCCAGTTTATTCACTAAAAATTCATTCGCCATTTTGTCAAGAGACACATAGTCAATTAAAAACGCAGCAAGTTATACATCAATTGCTCTTGCGCATTCGCCATAATTAAAAAAAAAGGAATTTATTTATCCTGGCGGTGCTAATCAGGATAACGGGATACTGTTTTTAAATTATTGCATTGTCATCGGTCCTTGATACTTGTACAAAGTTTCAAAGAAATTGAATCGCTGGAAGTTGGTAAAAATTAGGCTCAAAGATTCCGTTACATAGATAGATAGATAGATAGTTACAACCCAAGCTAATAAAAGCGTGTTAATAATTAATAGTTTAAAAACTAAAAAACACGCTTTTATATGCAACCGAACTAAAAATTAGAAAATAATTTTTCATTAAAAAATATTGTCATTTCATAGTAAAAAGCGTGGGTGCATTTTACTATTTTTTCATAACTTTTCCATCATAGATATTTGCAAATATAATAATTATAACATTTAATATATTTATCACCCCACGCTTTTACTATGAAATGACAATATTTTTTAATGAAAAATTATTTTCTAATTTTTAGTTCGGTTGCATATAAAAGCGTGTTTTTTTGTTTTTTAAACTATTAATTATTTTTCATTTTTAGTTTCTTGCTACTCTTGACAAAATGGCGAAAAATTTTTTAATGAACAAGAGTAGCAAATTTTAAAATTTTTCCAACAGATTGCAACTCACTAAAAATTTCTTCTTCATTAAGTAGCAAAGTTTGAAATTTTGCCAACAGATGGCAATCCAGGCAATGTTTGGACCGTTGCCAACATATTGCAACCCACTAAAAATTTCTTCTTCATTTAATAGCAAAGTTTGAAATGTTGCCAACAGATGGCAACCTAGGTGTTGTTTTTATAATATAATGGAATTTTTTTCCTGGCGATCCAAAAAAGATAACGGGATACTGTTTGCAGATTATTGCATTGTCATGTTTCCTTAATACGTGTGCAAAGTTTCAAAGAAATCGAATAGCTGGAAGTTGGTTAAAATTAGGCTCAAAGATTCCGTTACATAGGCAGCCAGATAGTTACAACCCAAGTTAATAAAAGCGTGTTAAAAATACCAAACAATTCAAAAGTTAGAAGAGGGGTCCTGACTTTAAATAAGCACTGTATAGATTTATCCACAATTTTTGTTTTCTTTTAATGGCAACTTACCTTTGAAAAGTGCAATTTGTGTGTGAAAATATATAGTTAAAAAATGAAAACCATTTAAAATATAATAAAAAAAAATATAAATTAATAATAATTAAAAAGGTATATTGTTGACGTTTTTATGGTTGTCAATCAATCATTCATTAACATTTTTTTCCACCTTGCAGGTCATAATAAATACGGTTTTAAAACTGTTTATAAAAATTTATAAAATAAATACTGTAGGTAGTTAGCTAGCCAAGGCATGTTAGGTATGTCCGTAGTATGGCCCGTTTAAACATATGGTAAATGTTTTTGATTTGCATAAAAATGTAAGAGATTATTGACTTTTAACTTGATTATTGACCATTTTATTGGTTTTTAATTATGATTATTAATATATCATACGGTAAATTAACATATATGTATGTATGGGCGTTAAAATTGTAAATGTGATTCTAATAGCTATTTATGTATCAAGGGCGTTACTAGGACTATAATGCCCTGAAGGTCGAAATAGATTTCGACCTGATGGGCATTATAATCCAGTAAAGCCCGTGGTGCATACTAATGCTTTATGTTTTACCCAAAAAAGAGTTTTTCAATGACTAATTGCATTATTTATTCGCAATATAAAAATAAGTTGCACCTGTACCTGTATACGTAAGTAGATAATGACTGGTGTTAAGTTTGACTTTGATGTTTCTATCAGTTAGTCAGTTGGCATTTTTATTTAACGATTTGCTCAAAATGGAAGAAATTCCACAAAATATAAGAGAAAAGGCCATAAAAGCGACCGAAAATCTTTTGCCAGTTAAATCAAGGCAACAGTATGATCGGGAGTATGGCATATTTGATATTTGGAAAGATGCGAACGCAATTCTTCAAATAACCGAAACCGTTTTTAATGGCATATTTTCAGGAACTGGTAAGTTATTGATTTTATTTTAATACATATGTTTGTATAAACTTAATCTTTATTGTGAGAGAAATAAAATTGGATAAAAAAGATAAGATAATAAAATTTCCATATTAGCGCATTAGGGCATTATAAGCGGGCATTATCATAATGCCCGCTTATAATGCTCTAGGTGTGATAGCAGGTATTATTGCTACCATAACATATTCCGTTTCTAAGGTATTATAGATCAATAATAGATGGGTAAAACATAAAAAAATTAAACAATAGTAAAAATCAGAATAAATGTGTTAGTAGTGTAGTATGTGGGCAATATCTCGAATTCTTATAGAACACATAAAAATAATGCGACAAGTTTATATAACTTTTACCTAAGACAATTATAGTTAATTGTCTTTGCTTTTACCCTAAAGCCCCTTAAAGGACGCCGCTGAAAATCGGTTTTCTTAAATAAATTTTATAGAACTTGCTATAATGAAATATTTTTTCAAATGATAGATACAATGGTAAGAAGCCCAAGAGGGGATTTCTGCAGTTACTACAGCGCGTCAGAAAAATATACCGGAGGATACCTTGTACCCGATTAAACTCTACCAAATATTAGTCCCGTATACAGGGGCGATCGTAAAAACAAAAATATATCCATCAAAAAATATACCGGAGGATACCTTGTACCCGATTAAATAACTCTACCAAATATTAGTCCCGTATACAGGGGCGATCGTAAAATCAAAAATAGATTCATCAGTCGTGCGCGTCAGATTAAGATAGGGTGAGTTAATTACATGCTAAAGAGTGTATATTACTAACCAGAACTAATCTGACAAATTAAAAGTGACGTAAAGAAAGTGGAGGGCTACAAAGTTGTAAAAAAACGTCATTTTGACATGCTTAAGGGTGGTTATATTTTTTTATTTTGAAGAAAATAATTCAAAGATAACATAAAATAAAAAATTTAATACGATTTGACCGATTTCCACAAGCCAAAATAATAAAAACATTTTTTGACATACTTACTTAAAATTCTATAGCTGCTTTATGCCCCTATAAAACAGTATACATTATATAACATTTTTTTCTTAATATCATCTAAGTTTTGCAACCCAATAGGTCTCTATGACGCTCGAGTAACTGCAAATTTAGCATCTTGGGCTCCCCTGCTATAAGTTAGGACTCCTTAAAATGGTATCCTTGTAAAACATTTGCCTTTATTAGTTCGCCAGAGGCGGACTAACCATTACACAATAGTGTAAATTATTTATACACCCTATACAATAAATAAATTAAAAAGTATTTTTTGGCTTGCTTAAGCCCTTAGCTAAAAAAGAGGTAATCAAAGATAACAAAAGGCAACTAAAAAACAATGTTTAGTAGAGACATTCAAAAACATTAGATTATTATGTTGCAAATGGTAGATAAAAATCATTTAATAATGTTGCATCATTGTGAAGGGTTCATTATCTTCGATATAATTTTAACTTAATGCATAAATATGAGGGAACCTATGTCAAATCGACAAACGATTAAATTAATACAACCCGTTATAACAAAAAAGTTATTTTTCTCGAAAACGTTTCTCTTCATATATATCGGACAGGTGTAAAGTAAGAATATTTTATACACTATGGGATAGAAATCCATTATTTTGGCCAAAAAGCAACTTTTAAATTTTAATGGCTCATGCTGTGTATTTCAAAGTAGATACTCCAAACTACATGTACGCAAAATTATAAACGGATATGACGACTTCTATTGGGGTAATAAGAAACTTGAAAATGTATTTTAAGTAAACATAAATATGTATACAACATTAAATCTCTTAGTTTATTATTACCCTTGATTACTAAAACAAGTAAAAGAGTTTAAATAATAAGAGCTATTGTTGTGTTTCCGATGCAGTCTCATGAAGTCTCACTACTTTTGTCAAAGATTTTTTACCTTTTTCTTTATAAGTTTTTGTACTTAAAATTGCCTTCCTACTTTTTGCTACTTCTGAGTGTAAGGACAGATACAAGATTTTTATATAATTTACAAAGGTTTTCCATTTTAAAATTTAATATGTTTTGTCCTACACTGTATATCCTAAAAGATAAAAGCATTTTGATGAAAGATATGGATTCTACAGAATCTACCCAACAAAACAGTGTTTTTATTTATTTTATACGTTAAAAAATAAAAAAAGTTGGGAAGATGAATCTCTATTACGCTTCTAAGGGAGGGCACAGACGTGCAGGTGTAACCACGGTCTACCGTGGGTATACCCACGGTAGACCTGCACAGTTTTTTATTCAGGTAGACCTGAGCGTGTGTGGGCAAAACTGTGCAGTTTTTTTAACCCGTTCAGGCGACCTGAGAAAAATCAAAAATATCCTATTTGTACCGGCCACAGACACGCAGGTCGACCGTAGAAGTCGTAAAGTTTTTTTAACCTGTTTATTTTAAAAGGCGACCGAAGCCGGCATCCTTTGTAAACTCGAGGGTGAACTGGTTTATTTGTAATTGAAAAAATACATAGTAATTGATTATGGCAACAGAATTTTTTAAACAATGCAAAACATTTTTTGGGTTGTTTTTTTTTAAATTTTTTAAAAGAATAAACTATAGGTAAACTCCATTTAATAACTTAATGATTATAAATATAATTTAAATGTATAAAAATACTAAAATTAAATAAATAATATACAAGGTGTCCCATTAAAAAAGCTTGTGTGTATGACTATGGTTACCATAATTTCTTTAGTCAAATTAAAATGAGACAAATAACTTTGTTTTCTCATTAATGCATTTATTGATATTTCGACTGCTTGCTACATTTTCAAACCGAAAATTTAGCAAAGCTTCAGGACTGAAGTCAAAATGTCAATAAATACAGTGCTGGAAAATATAGCTATTTGTTTCTTTTTAATTTGAAATGTACTATCAGAAAGTAACGGACAACTTAATTCAGTAACTCTTTAATCAATATCGAAACACCTTTATTTCTGATATGTTAAGCGGGAGGGGGACCACTATTTTAAACCTAAATGTTTTCCTAAAAAAATGGTTTATAAAAACAAAACGTAAACATAATTAATATGCACAATGTGTCACCTTAATTCTTTAGACTGTCTTCTTACCACGCATTGGCAAAAATGGACGGAGGTAAACGGGGCGCGAAAAATCTCTTTTACCTGCACGCCTGTAAGGTTACGTTTATATCATAGGTAAATGGGGCGCCAGCCCTTCCCGAGAGGGGGTGTGGGTCAGGGCAGGTAAGAATTCCTATAATTGACACTAATAATTTGTATACCACTTAGTCAGTTCAGTTCTCATTGTAATAGTGAATTGATGTGCGAAAAGATTTCCACTCAAGATTTTAATAGTGAGAAAATGTCGGTATCAGTAATTGAAAGTGTGAGTGGAAAAGATTTAATAGCCTACAAAAATTTTACATTTTCAAAAGACAGTAAACAAAAGAATGTAAATATTTTTTGATGCAATAAATGTTTCGTAATTAATAATTTTTTTAAAAATAGACCAACATTTTTATTTCGATACCTTTACTTTAAAGAAAACATTTGCGCCCCGTTTACCTATACGATTTTATCGACCCCAAGATCCCTGCGCCCCATTTACCTGTTCAATAAAACTTTTGCGAAGGTCTTGCGCCCTGTTTACCACCGACGGCAAAAATTACCCATAGAAGTGGAGCTACGTGACATGTAAACGTTTTATATATTTATTATTATATTAGTACCTGGACTTTTTACAATGGGCCGTTATCAAAACCAGTGTAGCCCCTTTATTATACTGCGCCGCTTTTTCCTACTAGCAGCGCAAAACGGCACCGACCGGAGGGTGAATCACATTTTGGACTCTACGTGGACTTGATAACTTTTATGATTTTTATTAGTTGATTTCAACGAAATTTCATGTTATTGCCATAAACGACAACCTTTAGTTGTTGTTTAGTCTCTGTGTGGGGTGGTTGTCATTTTTCACAGCACACAGTCAACGCAAGTTAAAAGAATGTCTGGTCTGAACCAAAAAAAATCATTGAAGAATTTATTGAAATGTATAAATCTTATCCATGTCTATGGCAAATCAAAAACAAGGATTACCATGACCGAAATAAACGGGAAGCTGCTTATCAAGAACTTGTTAAAAAATTAAAGGTTGTTTTGTAAGATAATAAAATTGAAAGTTGAGATTATACTCCCAACTCGGACCTATACTTAAAAAGGTAAAAGTTGTTTTATTTTTAATTTATTTTTTTACCATAACTTTTAGCCAACCAATAGCGGTTTTTTGTTTCAAATATATAAAAAAGTGTTTAAACGACAACAGATGGGGAAAGGTCGCTTCTTATTCGGATCTTTGACTAATTGCATATCACTATGTGAAAGTAATAACAGATTTTAAAGAAAATGATATGATATACAGGGTGGTTCAAAATCGCAAAAAAAAAATGAAAAATATATTTGGAAACAACTTAATACAAAAACATTAAAAAGTAAGTTTTATACATTTTTTTATCATTTATGATTACTCGGGAAAATTAAGTGTTAACTAAAATAAGCTTCACATATGCAAACATTATTAGGTTAAGTTGCATGTAAATATTATCCAAAGGGTAACGATTTACTTAACAAAAAATTAAAATTTCTATTACGTAATAGTATTTAAATAAGTAAGTACATACAAAAATATTCATAATAAATTTTTTTATATTGGCAAAATACCATTTTCGTAATTTTGGATCTCCCTGTATATCATAAGGCGGTTCTTTTTACGCTTTTATTTTAAAAATCTCTTTTCTTTCTACGTAATTGTAAAAATATTTTTTTATTTGTTCTTTTTACGTTAACCTTAAGTTATTCCAGAAACCATAATCAATGGAAATAAATTATTTTTAACTTTTAATTACGATTTTTTTATTTTTAATTATTATTAATTACTATTAGAATAGTAGGTATCAAAAATATATTCTTTTTTTTTTCAAAGTTATATTTCGCAATTTTAAACCACCTTGTATATCCTGCAGCGATTTTTTTCTTTTCTTCAACACCGATATTTTCTTATTTAAAATATATCTTGTTATATATATATATATATATATATATATATATATATATATATATATATATATATATATATATATATATATATATGTATATACTTTGTTATATGATTCTTTGACCAAAAATTATAAATTTATAAGAGTAATTTTTCTTGATTTAGGTCAGTTAAATAAATATTAAAATGGATAAATTGTCATGTTTTTTATTTATTTTTTAGGCAAAATTTGACTTTTAACAAAAATAAAATATGACATTTTAACCATTTTAATATTTATTTAACTGACCTGAATCCAAGAAAATTACTCTTATATATATATATATATATATATATATATATATATATATATATATATATATATATATATATATATATATAAATATATATATATAGGTAATGTCGAAGGTCAAAAACGGACTATTAAATTAAATACCGAGTTACACTTTTCAAGAAGATAGTTATCTACAAGTTCCCTATTTACACTTTTTTCTATTTTAAATATTAAGTGAGCTACGGAAGAAAAAAAGTGGACCAAACGGTTTTTTGGAAACATCTAGTAAGCCATGATTATTCTTAACGAAATAAAAAGCGATTTAAACTAAGCACTAAAAATACAGTTCTTTTCCCATTTATCCATCTCTGTAGCGAAAGCGGTTTTCAAGATCACTGTACTAAACATCGAAAATAGTATACCCTGTATAATACATTTTATCAAAGAAGGAAAGTATTTAAAGGCCTCAATAAGAAATATTTTATTCTTAAAAAAAATCATAAAAAACAATAAAATAAAACGAAACTATTTACATATATTGTGGCACAGCAATACCGTATTTGTCATTTAACCTAAACATTTATTTAAATTATATAATTTTTAATTATTATATCCTTTACCTGTTAAACTTTATTATTCATTAAAAAGAAATCTGTTTACGGCCGACCGAAGGAAAAACTGTGCAGTTAAACCTGATTGCCCCACACACGCTCAGGTCTCAGGTCTACCCGAGTAGTGTTTCGGCCGACCGGAGAAAAAAACTGTGCAGTTAAAACTGTACAGTTATACCTGATTGCCCCACACACGCTCAGGTCTCAGGTCTACCTGAATAAAAACTGTACAGGTCTACCGTGGGTATACCCACGGTAGACCGTGGTTACACCTGCACGTCTGTGCCCTCCCTAAGAATAATTTAAAATTATTTTTCAGATTTGGATGGTCATATTTCCGAAACTAATTGAGATAGACACATCAAATGTTGTATTTTTCTAAAGCATTTTAAAAGATTTTTTGGTGGTGATATAATATTCAGGGTATTTCATTTTAAAAAATCATACCTATTGTCGTACCCTGTATATCATATGAGATAATAATATAATCATCGGGTTACTGATTAGAATACTACCGAATTAACCAAACAAGCTGACATTTTAGTTTATTTTGTACAATAAAAATAATAATGTTAAGTGGGGTGTAAAATTATAATAACATATGTATAATAAGTTTTTGGTTTCCAAAAAGCATTTGTAATAATTTATAATATTTTTCCAGTAAAAAGCACCTCATTTTAAGTTAGATTGGTAAGTTTCAGAATTTTGTCCAAAAAAATTAATTTCTATCCCATAGTGCGATGACCACCTGCATCAACCGGCATATCATAAAAGAAATATAGCAAAGGCGGCCGCGAAGTCAAGCATGCCGATTTATTTGCTAAACTTTTTGTGATTTTTTTTTCTTATCAAAGAGCACCGAATTTACATTTTTAAACTGTTCCTTCTAACCTTTTTTAGCTGAGGGCTAAAGCTATTTAAACATGTTATTTTTATTTCTTTATTATACAGGGCGTAAGAATAATTAGCACTTTTATGTAAAAAGGACACGCTTTTTTACGGTTTAGTTCTAAAGTTTATAATTATTAATAACAAAAAAATCTGTAAAATGTCTTTTGTACGACCGGGCGTAAAATACAATTTTACGGTCCCTTTTGAGGGCGCAAAATTGCACTTTTACGCCCTACGACAAAAAAGTATCCGAAACGACCGCATTTATAAATTTATAAATAAAAAAATTAAATAATAATTCATTTTTTTAGTAGAACAACAATTTATAATTTAACATATGTTAAAAGTAGGTATACTAATTACAATTTAAAACAATAAGTTGGGAAATTTATTTTTATCTTAATATATTAATTTCAGTCGTACAAAAAATATTGTTTGCACCTCTGGCGTAAAGCACTTTTACACCCACAGCTGATTGTTGCAGCGCGGAGCTCGGGCAACAACTTTCAGCCGCGGGCGCAAAAGTGCTATTTTACGCCCTTGATACAAAACAATTATTTTCAATTTAATTACTTCAAAAAAAAAAAGAAAAAAGTGACTTGCCTCCTGTGAGGATTGAACTCACGACCCCTGGTTTACGAGACCAGTGCTCTACCACTGAGCTAAAGAGGCCACTGATTATTAAAATGCAAAGGCAGTTAGTCAAGTTCGCTCATCTCGCGGCAATGATTTTAGTAGTGCGCAGGATGCCGAAAACTACAGGGGATGTTTCATAAGAAATAAATATAAACTTTTACCGAAAAATTATATTTTCTTATATTCCTTATTTAAAAAGTTATGTTTTTACCAACTATAAATGATTAAATAAACTGCCTTTAATTTTTATTTTTGAGCAAAATGCATTTTTTTTTCTTAAATAGCATTACTTAGTGATTGAAAAACATAGTGGAATACAGAATACTGTGAATACAGGCATTTTAAATGAGTTTCAATAAACTGTTTTGGGTTTATATTGAAAGTATTTATTTTAATTATCAATAATAAAATAACAAAAAAAATTACCTATTACCAAATTCCATTCAACATTTTTTCGAGATTTTTTTTTAGCTGTGAACAAATGTTGTCAAATCTTCCGTGATTTTTAAAATATAATTTTGTATTGATATTTTAGTTGATTATTAAAGGTATTCTAAATATTTTCTTTATTGCAACTTGCTTAAAAATTTATAATAAGTATAGCTAATTTACTCATGTTTTTTGAACTTTCATGGCACAATAATTGGTTTCCAACCTTTTTGGTTGCCCTGACGACTTAAATGTAAAATGGTTTCCAACATGTTTACGGTATCTGACCGCCTCCGAAGAGGTACGAATATCTAAAAAGTAATAAAACAGGATTGTGTGAGTATTTATAAATTTGTTAATTGAATTAACTAGAATTAACCAGAACTGTTTTCCCTCGTTCACTCACAATTATTTGGGCTGTTTGGAGATTTATGGCGAAAATGCAACACAAATGTTTATTTAAATTCACGACACAATAGTAGCAACAAAAATCCAAAATTGCTAATAAACAAATTAAATCCACCCCAAGATAAATAAACCCTTCCAGGTAATCGGTGTCTGCCTGTCGGGCGCCTGATCCGTCTACCTATTTAATACCTGGAACCAATTTAACTACGACCCTTCAGTGGCTCGCGAACCGATTTGCCTATAACCAACTTTTCTTTTCGTGAATCATATTTTTTTTATTAGCAAATTTTTTCATAAATTCCTTTTTTTTTCTTTTTGTGAATCATATCTTTTATTAGCAAATTTTTTCATAAATACTATTTTTTTAAAATAATTAACACGCTTTTATTAACTTGGGTTGTAACTATCTATCTATGTAACGGAATCTTTGAGCCTAATTTTTACCAACTTCCAGCGATTCAATTTCTTTGAAACTTTGCACACGTATCAAGGACCGATGACAATGCAATAATTTAAAAACAGTATCCCGTTATCCTGATTAGCACCGCCAGGGTAAATAAATTCCTTTTTTAATTATGGCGAATGCGCAAGGGCAATTGATGACAAACTTACAATGGAATTTTTTAGTGAATAAACTGGAGCATTTATTATTTTAAAAAACTAATTGATATATCGAACTAAAAATGAAAAATAAATGATAGTTTAAAAAACTAAAAACACGCTTTATATGCAACCGAACTAAAAATTAGAAAATAATTTTTCATTATAAAGAGTTTGTCACTTCAGAATAAAAGCGTGGGGTGCTTAATATATTAAATGTTATAATTATTCTATTTGCAAATATCTATGAGGGAAAAGTTATGAAAAAATAGTAAAATGCACCCCACGCTTTTTACTCTGAAGTGACAAACTCTTTATAATGAAAAATTATTTTCTAATTTTTAGTTCGGTTGCATATAAAAGCGTGTTTTTTAGTTTTTTTAAACTATTATTTATTCAAATGATAGGAAATATTTGTTGTAATGCTCATCGAGAGCTTCTACATTTTTCTTTTTTCAAATACAATATAAAACAAAGTGAAATATATCGTAAATTAAACCAACCTAATCCTTTTAAACTTACCGTGGGAAAATATTAAATACAATATCTGTAAAGTAAGATAAAATAAATTTATATGAAAGTGAACTCACTAAAAACTCGTTTAAATCTTCTCATTCCAATGTCACGTAAATGAAATAAAATAACAAACCATTTCTTTCTTTTAACATCGAAAAACACCCAAAGGGGCTCAAATAACTGGCGTGAAAAGACACCTTTGTTAACAAACAATTCTCGGCAGGTTACTTATCCTTATTATTATGTACAAGAGCTACCTGCTCAAAAATTTCTTTGTAATAGCAGGTTCAGTTGCCCTAAAAGGAATATTTAAAAAACCTATATAATTATTGTGCCTTTTCGGGCCTTCCTTTGGAAACTAAATTCCTATTGATTTCTTTTGTGGTATTTATGCTATGCATCCATGCATGTGACTTCTTTTAGGGGAAAAGTACGTTAAATATGCTAGCTTGTAGGTATTTTTAAGGTAGAAGAAAATTGTGCTTTTTAGCAAAATTAAATAATGTAAGTTCGGCCACATGACTGACGGGCCAAAATTCCTTTTTGGCTAACACACTGCGTCTTATTCATCATTAAGGTCCGGCCATACATAACCGCATCAAGAACGCACCATCGCCGCACCGAGCCCGGATTCACAATGATATTGGAAAGTGGGGTAGATTAATTAGAATTAATTAGATTAAATAGAAAAATTCAAAAGCCCTTCCATACCCTCAAAAATTTAAAAAGCATGTTTGTCAAGCTGAGTCGATTGTTTTATCTATGTTGTTTAAATAAAGCAGATTTTCCTTCTTAACTATGTTTCCTTTTATGCAAACTTTGAGTGTAGTATAGATAAAACTGTGTTACCTTATTTGTAAAGGTTTATTTTACAATCGGGTGTAATTTAAAGCGTATTTAGTGTAACAAACTCATATTACTGCAATTTTATTAAATATATAACTTTTGCACCGCATACCCCTATATTTCACCAGCGAGACGCACGGTTGCGGGCTCGTTGCAGTTATGCGTGGCCAGACCTTTATTCGAACCTTATTTATTGTTTTTGAAAACAAAATCACCCATTATCTAGAAACAAAAGTAAACTTTCTGCCGATCACTTTAAAATAAATAAGGATACGATTTTTATTGGTTGGCATTATTAATAAATATATTTTTTTTTAATGGGGTGACATCAAAATCCGTATTTAGCATATTATTTCTTAGATGAAAACATAGTGGTTTGAAATCCTATTACTATGAGGATATTGTATTATTAGATGCGTATACTGAATATAATACAGCCCCAAATTATGATTTTTTAAGGCGCAAAGTCCTTAGTCACATGATTTGCAATAACTCTAAATTATGGGTACAAGAACTATTTAAATAAGGCCGGTATTAATAAGTCCCGAGCTTAATCAGGCAACTTGCAGTAATTCTCTAATAACAGCTTATAAAAGCCTTGTTTTTCTTGCACCTACATATACAGGGCGTTTTTAAAAGATCTGTACAAATAGCTAGGTACCACAAATTCTTTGGGGCAAAATACAACGATCTTAGGCAATTTACTTTAGTCGAAAAGTTGATCATTTGCGAAATGCTGGGTGTCAAGGTTTGCATATTATTTTAGTTTTTTTAATACCATTTTAAGTATTAGCAGGACCGTATTTACTGTTTGAGGCGCCCTAGGCTAAAATTCCCGGAGCGCCTATTTTCCACCAAAATAATTTTTAAAGAGCAAGAAAAATAAATAATAGTTTAAAAATACTAAAAAAACACGCTTTTATATGCAACCAAACTAAAAATTAGAAAATAATTTTTCATTACAAAGAGTTTGTCACTTCAGAGTAAAAAGCGTGGGGTGCATTTTACTATTTTTTCATAACTTTTCCCTCATAGATATTTGCAAATAGAATAATTATAACATTTAATATATTAAGCACCCCACGCTTTTATTCTGAAGTGACAAACTCTTTGTAATGAAAAATTATTTTCCAATTTTTAGTTCGGTTGCATATATAATAGCGTGTTTTTTAGTTTTTTAAACTATTATTTATTTTTCATTTTTTAGTTCGATAGGTATATCAATTAGTTTTTAAAAATAAATGCTCCAGTTTATTCACTAAAAATTCCTTCGCCATTTTGTCAAGAGACACAGAGGATCTGTAAAGGAATTTATTTATCCTGGCGGTCCTAATCAGGATAACGGGATACTGTTTTTAAATTATTGCTTTGTCATCGGTCCTTGATACGTATGCAAAGTTTCAAAGAAATTGAATCGCTGGAAGTTGGTAAAAATTAGGTTCAAAGAGTCCGTTACATAGATAGATAGATAGATAGTTACAACCCAAGCTAATAAAAGCGTGTTAAAAATGGAAAAAGCAAATTTACAATTAAAACACTTTTAAAAATAAATCCTACACAGTTTCTTTATATTAAGGTTCCACCAATATTTTTTAAATATTATAAAGTGTTTTTTTTCTAGGTTGAAGATGTAGCTAGGAAAAATATTGTTACAAAAACTCCAAAATGTCATCACCATCACCGGATCCATCTAAGGTGGACCATCACTACCAATCAAGCGAGACTAGTGATCATGTGCTCCTAACCCATACCCATACCTGCACTTGCTGTCGTGAGGTAAGTTGTTTACCTTTATATCCCAATACGGTCAAACAAAACTTTAAGTGGAATCATTGAGAAATATTACTAACTACTGATAATTAGTTTTATTATTGGCGTAACAGTTAGATAATATCGAGTTTAATTTTTTTGTCTCATCAAGCTTAGACAAACTAATTTTTAGTTTGGGCACTATAAATTAAAAAAAGCACCTGAACAAAAAAAGTTTTTCATTGGTTTTAAAAGTTAGTAACCCTTGTTACCACAATAAAAATATTTTTATTGGATTAAAAAGTCAGTAACCGGAGTTAAATATTAAGATTTAATTTAAGATTAGCAAACACCCTGTATATTGATTCTATTTTCAGTGTGCAGAACAACCTGAACCGCCAAAGACTGACCATATATCTTCCCACTGTCACGTCAACTCGTCACCACATCATCAGCGCCACATAGTTAGCTTAGGCCATACGCATCTTCAAACAAATCATGTCCATCCAAGTCATCACCACGTCCCACCATCACCAAAAGTTGGAACTCCAGGTTCTAAATTAATGGGACCATGTACTTGTCACATTAAGGTTAGCAGCAAGACGTTGATCATGGTAACTCTTTTAAAGCATAAATTAAAACTAAAATTATAAATACTGACGGTTTCTTAAAAGAGTTGGAAAATATCTATTTTTTGACGTGACAACGTCTTATAATTCGATGGACCCGGTTGCACGCACCAAAAACATGACTCATGCGGCGTTACCTCGCACGTTCCATTTAAGGCTTGAAGTGCAAACGAGGGCGCAAAACGAGTGACAAAGAGGCACAATCTCCGATTTTGGCAGCGTTCGACATCTGTTTCTCTCATACTTGAGTGAGCGTGCAGTGAAAAGTGAATGTGGGCTACGATTCTGTAACTCAACAAAGGGAAAGAGAAAAAGATTTATATGTCCACAGTGTCACTTTAAACCAATTGTAACTCGTCTTTCTGACTGTAGTGACAGATAAATCACTTTCTCTTTCCTTATTATTTTATAGAATCTGGGCTGTGGTGTCAATTGTTTATAGCAACGATAATTGCGGCGGTAAAGGTAATGATTCTTTCGACGTTGTCACGTTCAACTATCGTCAGTAAAACGACTTTGCAGACAACCGATTTTTTTCAAGTAAAAAGTTTGCTGGTATTTAACATACATTGCGTGTCCTAAGTCAAGATCCCTCTCCTAACTTTTAAATTGTTCGGTATTTTTTTAATGTAAATTTAAGGACTTAATAAGACAACAAAAACCAACTTGTAGGGATAAAAATAACAATAAAAATGTTAAACTGAAGGTTGGGCGCTATTAAAAAAAAAATAAATAGGAAGCGAAGTCAATGATTTCAAAGCTCCTGACGAGAATTTTATAACCCTAGAATATAAAGTAAATATAGATGGGTCCACATTTAATTGAATTATATATATAATATAAGTAATACCGCAAAGTACACAAAGAATGATAAAGTAAATAAACTCTTTTGTGAACAATAATTAATTGCAGCAAAAATATTCAACCCGACGACTTTCTAGTTCCACGCCACGTGCCACCGGTTTTATGACAAGACAGAGGCGAAATAAGAGGATGTTTTTTAAGTACATGACACGTGTTTCAGCAGTGTTTTTATTTTATTTATCTAAAAAACAGAAAATCAGGCTCTGTCAGAGCTATGTGCTTTTGAAAAGGTTTGTTGACTTTATCATTTTTTGTGTACTTGGCGGTATTGCTTTCAGAATGAAATAAATGTGGACCCATCTTTACCTTTACCTACTACAAAAATGGCGGTACTTTTAAAAAGTACCTAAAGTCCTCGTTGACTCCAAAATTTTATTACCACACTTGTCAGCGCCTTTTTGCGTTGATAGTAGGGCAAAGCGGAGCGGTTTAATAAAAAGGGTTTTTTTACAAAAATAAGTAGCGATTATTGTTTTTATGGTTTCTCTTATTTAATTCCAACGACTATAAATACTTGATTTGGATGGCACATTTACAAAAGTAATAAAGTTACCTAATATGATATTCTTAATGAACCTTTAACAATATTTTTAATGGTGATATAATACCGTTACAGTGTGCGTCATTAAATAATATATACTTTTTGTCCTACCCCGTATATTATCACCAATATCACCGGTTCGGAAATAACTAGTACTTTAAGTAAAACTCAATAGAAAACATTAATTCATTTGAAATTTACCTAGACTGAAAATGAAGCAAATGATAGGACTACCATAGAACCAACCTGCCAGTCTCGAAAATTGGATGAAGACAGGATAGAAGTGTCTCCTTTGCCGCCTGCATTACCCCCAAGACCTCCACCTAGACCTAGATATGATGGAGGAAGTAGTTTAAATTCAAGATATCGCCCGCGATTATGTAAGTAGAGCTAAATAAAATATTAAACGACTATTCAAAGATGTTTATCATCTTCCTTGACGCAGACAATAAAGGAACGGCAGTATTGTGATTCAATAACATTAAGGTTTGTCTTCGCTTAGAGAATGTATACGTCCTAGTGGGCAACAAACGAAATGTATGCATTCGCTTAGTGTTTTAACCGAACGCATACAGTTAGGTTGGACGCGTTCGGTTAGTCTAGACGTATTTACTTAAAATTATTTACGGCTACACTAACCGAACGCATACGGTCAATGTAGACGCGTTCGGTTATTGCAGACGTAAATATTTAAATTAATTTACGTCTACACTAACCGAACGCACACGTTTGTAGCCCATCCGGCCGTATACTTTCAATATCATTGTATACGTTCGCTAAGTGAAGACACACTTTTTATTGCTGGTATCCTAAGTCTGGCATAATCTGAAAAACGTTGCTACTCGTTCGGATTTGTCAAGTGCAGATGGTCCTTTGTGATCATTTTTTATTTGTTGCAAATTTCCACAAGTAATCACATTGTATCGAACTTCTTGGAATGGATAGGTGTAGCCAAATTATTTTTTAAGTCTTTATCTATAAGTGATTTAAAAAATAAACCAGTACTGCTCGTTAAATGCTGCCGTGTGAAATTCATATTCGAATTCTTCACGGTCATTTATCAATTTAAAAGAAAAAATGAACAATCATCAAGTCATTCACTGCTCGCCGCAGGCCTGAATGGCATGAAAATATAACGGATGAAATTTTAGAATTTTAATAATAATTTGATCTTTGTTGTGTTAAGATTTATACATGATTCTCATATAAGATAATAAAACATTTAGTATCATTCTCTATCAATAAACTTTAATTTTAAGTCAGTTTCCTTTAAAAAACACACAGGTTCATTCGTGCACAAGATACAAAAATAAACCTAAAATAAATAATATTTGTTTGGAAACACTAGTTTTGTTGGCGGTATTGATTAATATACAGGGTGTCTCAAAAAAACTTTTAATGCTAAGTAAGTTTTCTTCTCGGTTTTTTAATGGAACGCCCTGTTATACTTATATGATAGGTAAGTAAATATTTATCTTAAAAACGTGTTTTTTCTTTAAAAAAATAGGTGTTATAATTTCCTATTAGCAATTATGTAGCAATGTACTTGGTTAATAAATTATAGTTCAAATTTTACTAAAGTAAGTGCTTTCGAAATTTTAAAGTCTTTTGAAAAGTTGAACACCATGTATCTTGAGACGAAAAAAATTGCAAATCTATATTTGCATAAACTTTTATTCATAAAATTATCTTATGAATAAGACTTTATTTTTTTATCCTTTTTGGAAAACACCATATACAGGGTGTTTCCTAACACGAAACTTAAGGTGGTGATTACTAATGTATTTTTATTAAAAAAATATTAAAATATTATTTCGTTCGAACTTGCTTTAATTCTGAGATACGGGGCGTTAAAGTTTAAAAAAATGTTAATATATTTTAAATATCTAAAAACCCTTTAACCGATTTAGATTAAATTTGGTACACTTATTTAATCTAATAGGGCGCTTGTAAATCTCCACCAAGAATAATATTTTTGGGTCCAGTGGCGTCTCAGTAGGCGCCTCAGCCAATATTATTTAAAAAGTACGCTACTGACTTTTTACAAAGTTTTTTTTCTGCAATTAAAAATGCAATTTTTAGTGTCCTAATTTTTTTTCGTATCTAGCTTCGTTTTCGAGAAAAAAAAATTAAAGCCACTTTAATTTCTTCAAAAAAGAACCCTTAGAAAATATGGTTAACAAACCATATTAAAAATAAACAATTATTTGCTTTAAAATAACTGAGCAATCGTGCATTTTATTAGAAATTGCAATATTCCTTGTTTACTAGGATCAAAATTGTTTATTTTTTAATTTTGGATTTTATTTTATGCTGTTTATGAATACTTTTATCAATTCAAGTGGCATCACTTTTTTCCTGAAAACAAAGCGAGATACGAAGAAAATACAAAAACTAAAAAGTTGCATTTCTAATTGTTTAATCGAAAAAAATATATAAAGTTTATAAAAAGGCAAAAAGTCAGTGGCGTACTTTTTTTCTCAATAATATTGGCTGTGGTGCCAACTGAGACGCCACTGGACTTTATAATCTTAATCTAGGGAGAGCTTTACAAGCGCCATATTACATCAAACGGGTTTAAACAATTTAATTCAAATCGGTTGAAGCGTTTTTAGGAAATTTAAAAATACCAACTTTTTTTCTTTAACGCCCTGTATCTCAGAAATGAAGCAAGTCCGGACATATGTTTATATGGACTTTTTTCATAAAAATACATAAAAAACACCCTCTTAGGTTTCGTACCGTAGTTAGAAAACACCCTGTATAATAAACCAATACGTATTACCCATAAATAAATATCAAATTACCAAATTTTGTTTTCTTAAACGCCGAAACCGGAAACTCTAGGATTTATATCTACTTCAAAATTTATTTAATAACCTGATCCGCCTTTCGCTTATAAACTTAAATTTTAAGGTGCAGTAAGTAAATAAAATCAAATTGCGTGTAGAGGTAAAATTAATGAAGAGGGTCCGTGTCAGCGGGGTAGCTCACTGCTCTTGGGGTTGCAAAACGATAGAAATACGCCCTTAAGTGAATAAGTTTTGCAAGCTCAGGCAGCATTTTGCTTACCTTTTATTGTATGTGTTAAATAAAGATAAAATTACTGTTACGGTATTTAGGGTTGTTTCTCTAAGGGGCTAAGAAAAAGGAAGAAGAGAGAGGAGAAAATATTGACTATTAGAGTGAAATGTCGCCAGGCGTCGCTATAGAGACAGGGGTTCGAACAGAGATGTATTGAATGAAGAAGTACAGGGTCCGGTAAAATGAACAACCCATTTTAAATTGCTTATAAAAATTTATAAACTTTAAAAACAAAACAAAGGAACATGTATTCTTAAACAAGAAAGATGGGAGTTTATTATGCTTTGAATATGGTGTGCCGCAAATGACCGCCACCCTCTTCAATACATTCTTCTAACTGGTTCATAAATTTTCTCATTACATTTTGAAGAACTTGCCTAGAAATAGCGTGGATTTCATTGGCAATATTTGTTTTTAGCTCCCTTCCATTTCTAGGTTTATTGGCAAACACTTTATGTTTTAAATAGCCCCAGAGAAAATAATCTGGTGCTGAAAGGTCGGGCGATCTTGCTGGCCAAGGAATGGTACCATTCTTAGAAATCAATCTGTTTGGAAAGGATTGTCGCAAAATATCCATGCTTATTCTTGCCGTATGGCTTGTTGCGCCATCCTGTTGAAACCAGTAATGTCCAATTTCATTTTGAATTTGCGGTAAGAAGAATATCTGCAACATTTGAACATAGCGTGCGGCAGTAACTGTTATACTGTCTGACCATTTTCCTCAAAAAATAAGGTCCGATTATCCTAGACGAGAAGATGGCGCACCATACAGTTACTTTGGGACAATGTAATGGACGCTGATGAATTTCGCGTGGATTCTCTTGAGCCCAGTAACGACAATTATGTTTATTTACATCTCCGTTTAAATAAAAGTGGGCCTCATCGCTCATAAACATATTGTTTTCAATACCTTGATAATTGGTACGAAGAAGGCGACAGAACTCAAGTCTATTAATCTTATCCTGATGATTTATTTCTTGAACAATTGCGATCTTGTATGGGTGAAAATTCATTTTTTTAACATTCTTCGTGTACTTCGCTCAGATAAATTTAAAACAGTAGCATGTTTAACAACAGATTTTTGGGACTAGCGATAATTGCATTTCTAACTCTGTCTTCGTTCAGTGCATTGCAGGCAGATCTTGGCCGCCCACTTGACTTCTTGTCTAAAACGGATCCTCCTGTCCTCCATTTACGAATCCAAACTGTAATGGTCTTCCGCTGCGGACACTGTCGGTCATTAAATTGACGTCGAAAACACCTTTGAACGGCTATAATGGAATTATATTCAATAAATTTTTCGACACAAAAGATGCGATGTTCTGTTAACCAACGCGGCATTTTGACAACTGTCAACAATTTTAATAAACTCTCCAAAGCCTACTTTTCCAAATAAAAATATCGCCATAGTGAATACTCGATACATTTTTTTTATATTAAAAGAAACAAAATAGGTAATACATTTTGCCGGACCCTGTATATAAGAAAATTAATATTTAAAACATTCACAAAGTTTCGGTGTACGGTACTTTAAAAAGGACAGTTAAAGATTTAATCTAAAACATTTTGTTTAATATTACGTTCCTAAGCATTCCTAATTTCATCTTTTACTCACTTATTGGTCCTTTATATTTTAAAGACAAAACAACAAAGTAAATTTACTTACTTTGTTTAATGAACCCTGAGAAAAAAAGTAATTTTTTATTTATTTCAATAATTTTTGTTTGTTTTAAAGTTATTAACACAATTATTTTCGGTCTTAAATTGTTGAAATAAGATTTTATGCATGGCCATAAACACAGCTACGATGTGTAAAGATACAATAAAAATAATAAATTTCAGATTTGTTCCGCCCTGTTTATATTTCTTTAATGCATAATCAAAATATAAATACACTCCTGGACAAAAAAATGAACTACAAAATTTTGTTCAAGTTTAAATCTTAAATAACTTTTTGGTTTTTTGACAGAATTTAATGATTTTTTCGCCCAGTTGTAGCTCCTTCCGTCAAGATTATTATTTGATTAGGTGTTATACAGGGGAGAGCGAAATGTTGCACTTTGCCCAAATTTTCAAACACCCTGTGGAATAATTTAACGCCACAATTTTTTACCAGTGTATTGAATTTTAATGCTCCATCTTTACTTAACATTTCGTTTCTTTATTTATGTCAGTATCTCTATTTTAAAAGGAAATACAGTTTTTTAAAGAAAACAATGCAATTTAATTATGATGGTCGTAAGAAAGCTATATTGCAGAACATATTAAGGAAACTTAAAATTTGAATGGTTATATTTTCGAAACTAATAAAGATAACTATGACAAATGTAGTATTTTTAAAGGTCTTTAAAAGATCTTTTTACTGGTAATAATATACAGGGTGTTTTTTTTGAAAATTTACTTTTATCGTACCCTGTATATCTTTAGAAATAACGAAAATCTGATTACTGATTAAAAAACTACGAAGCTAACTTAACAAACCATTATTTCTGTTTATTTTTTATCATCAAAAATAAAAAATTAAAGGAGATGTAAAATCACAACTTGACACTCGATACCCGACTGATAATATTATTGTCTTGATTAATTTTTTTTTTAATATGGAATACATGATAATAAATAATTTTTAAAAATATGGTAAGAAAAAAATTGGGGCTTTAAAATCCAAAACACTGGCATAAAATTGTGACGTTAGATTATTCCACAGGGTTTTCAATAATTTGGGCAAACTACATCATTTGGCTCTCCCCTGTATAACACCCACTTCTATTAACCTTTTTGCAATTCCTATATTAAATAATAATCTTGATGAAAGAAGCTACAACTGGACCAAAAAATATCAAAATTTGCCAACAAAACCAAAAAGTTTTTTAGGATTGAATTTGATCAAAATTTTGTTTTTCAGTTTTTTTTTTGTCCAGGAGTGTATTCTAAGCTACTAAATGATTACATTTTTATTGTATTCTTGTAGTCCGCAATTTATTTATAGCTGTAAATTTTAAATCGCTTTTATAAGTTATGTTATGCCTCTGACAGTTAGTTACTGTAGCAACAATACTTTGTTAATATACCTATATATAAAACTTTCAATTTTATAAGAAGTCTTTTAATTAATTAATAAAATATAAAGTGGGTATTGGCAAACATGGTACTTCTTCGTCAATTCTTTTTGAATGTTAATCTCGAAAGCTTAAAATGATTAAATAATCAATTAATATATCGGTAAAGAAATAACGGGACGGTGCGGTGGTAATATAATATCAGCTTAATGACATTTTTGTTAAAATATCATTATCAAAAATTGCATCCGTCAAAGTGATATGTCAAAAATGATACTTATCAAAAACAAAATCTCTCAAAGCGTAGATATTTGTCAAAAATTATGTGTCAAAATGGTACATGTCAAAAAATATTTGTCCATAATAATAAAAAAAAATACAGCCAACTTCTTACATTTGCAATGATACTTCTGAGGTAATTTTATTTAGTACCATTTTTTAATAAGACTTTTTTAAAATTTATCCCCTTAAAAACTTTACCTTCTACTTACCTTACCTCTTAACGTAGGTAAGTAAGTTATCAGAATTAAGACATAATATCTGACTATCCCCTAGAAGTATTATATTCAAACATTCACTAGTGGCTTTTAAACAAGATTTGTATTTAATTTTAATTTATAAAAATATGTACGCCACTGCGTTTTCTTTGAATTAATATTATTTTTAAAATAATCATTTACTTTGAAGTTAATTTGGTCTCTTATTATTTTTAGAACGACGAGCAGTTTTTGTTTAAAAAAATAAAAGCCATTTTAATGCACGGCAAAATCGCTAAAATCTGATATGGTGTTTTGTATGTAAAATTCGTTTTTGTCTAATTTATATTAAAAAAACGGCAGAAATTTATAAACTACAATTTAAACTTAATAAAAAAAATGACCAGTAGTTATATTTTTTAATAAAATTCAAAAACGAATTTTACATACAAAGCACCATATCAGATTTTAGCGATTTTGACTGCATCAAAATGCTTTTATTTTATTAAACGAAACCCGTTCGTAGTACAAAAAAAAAACAACAGATCGAATTAACTTCAAAGTAACTTATTATTTTAAAAATAATGTTAATTTAAAGAAAAAGCAGTGGCGTACTATTTTTTTCTTGAAAAAAATTTAATACAAATCTTGTTCGAACGCCACTGGTAAAATTGTTTTAAAACTTTTACATCAAAAAGATTTATTGTAATGGTCGAAAGATGTGTACCAAATTTTGTAATAGTATCTGAGTGATAGGAAAGTTATGACAAAAAAGGCATTTTTTCTTAAAACTTTAACACCTTGTATCTTAAGCATTTTCGGACATAATTTTACCTAAAAAAAATTATCTTATTTTCTTGCATTTTATACAGTGTTAAAACGGAATATATCAACTTAAAAACAAACCCTGTATATTTTTACGTACGTATATATGTATTAAAATAGCGAAAAAGAAAAAATTACCGTATCAAATACTAATAGACCATACTGTGAAAATCTATCTTATGCCACCTCTGGGCATTTCCCTTGTAATCAAAATTCAGACATCAGATTTCCAGCATCAGTAAAAGCACTTTTCGCGTTGTTATTTTTCAGTCGATCGCGTCTAACTCATGCATTTCCACACTTTTTTCGGTTTTTCATCTTTTCTAATAATAAAAAATCCATACTTTCCATGGCGAATCATGGAAAAACGTAATAGTGTCGCGAAAACCGGGCAGTGGTGAGGTTTTGTTTGCAGTGTGGTGTGTTATGTATATAACCAAAAGGAATTTAAATATTAGTGATCTAATATTTAATATCTTGTGATTTATTTGTAATTCAAAAGTGTGTGATTGAAAGAAAGAAAATAAAAGAGCCTCCAAGTCATTTTTAATTAAACTTAATATTTTATTAAATAAAACTTAAAAAAGTACTAATTCATTAGGAGATTTAAAGATTAACAAAGATTAACAAAGATCAACCGCTAAAACTCTAAATAAATAGAATGTGTAAAAAATTTAACGGTTTTTAAGTTGTATCTTTGGCGAATCTAACGTTTTAACAAAAGCATAACAAAAGGGTAGTTAAAATGCACGGGTACCCGGTAATGCAGGTGGTGCAGTACCACATACCACCTGCCATGATGCCACACTGCGCCACACACCTACCACATACAGGTAATTAAACAAGGTTTTTAAACGCTTGTGCATATTATAAGTATAAAAAATTATATTACAAGGTTATCATAATTTTATAAATAGAGGAAATTTACGGGTTTCTGGGCAAGTAGAGTTGAACAGTGACACTGTCATTGTTGGCAGATTTTTACTTTTAAGCTACTAGTAATATTTTTAGTATTTTAGATAAAATGCCCAATTTATTTGAATTGAAATAAAAATAGCCTGCCAACTTGAGTAAGATTTCAAATTTTCAAAATTTAATCTTTATCAGTTACTAAGATATGACAACACCGCAATTCTATTAAAACTTGGCAACAATGCTGATATCACTTATTAATTAGACATGTCAAAAAACCCCTAAATACCAAATTTTGTAAACATAATAATATAAACAAAATAATTTGAATACACTCTTTGTATTGACAGTACCAGTTAATATACAAGGTGTCTCAAAGGGAACACCCTGTATATTTTACCAAATTTTGTCTCTGTGTTAATTTTTATATTAAAAAAATATAACACACTTCACGTCAATTTTCTCTCGTTTCTAAAATATCAACAGTATGCTGATATAGGATCAACAGTATGCTGATATAGGTACTCATTTACGATTAAAAGTAAAGAAAGAAATATTTTGGTTTTAATTATTTTTACATGACTTTGTCACAGTCAGAGAGTGACAGAGAATATAATAATATGTAATTAATTATCTTCCATTGTAACAGCTACTAATTGGTAAGTGAGCTATTTAGTTTAATTTAAATACATATTTACTTACTTAACCTAAAAACTAGCCATAATTGACATATTGCTGTTTTTCGTGCAATTAAGTAAATATGTGTCTAAAATAAACTAAATTGCTGACATACCTATTAGTAGTTCTTACAATGAAAGGTAATTTATTACATGTTATTATAATATTTGTCATCTTGACCGTGACAAAATTATTTTAAAATAAATAAAACCAAAATATTGTTTTCTTTTTTACTTTTAATCTGTAATTAGTAAATCAGCATAATGCTGCGATATCTCAAAAACAAGCAATAATTGACGTATGACATTTATGATGTGGAATTTAATACAGACTTAAAATTTGTTAAAAACATAGGGTATTCCATTAAAAAACCTACTTTACAATAAAAAAAATTGAGATACCTTATTGTATATTAAGTATTACTGTTAATAAAAGGAATATATCCAAATATATATTTATATAAGTTTATTTTTGTATCTAGTACAGGGACAAAAATATTTCGTGTATAAATGGAGTTAGGACATATCTTATCTTAACAACTAATGGAAACAGTATTTTGAAAATTTAAACCGTTAGCAAAGACAATTGTAGTTTTACTATAGACACCCAGAAAAATGCTAAATTTTTGATCATTAGTTTGGACGCTGGCTTGGTGAAATTTATAAAGCGGAAAGTTATGTATACGTACTATTAGCGTGAGTAACTACCCAGCAAACACTATTTACCGGCAATGTACATTTTTCATATTGGAATTGATGGTAAAGCATTGGCAATTGGTGGCAATATTATGCCAACATCTAATACGCATTAAAAAGTGAACCCTAAATAAACACTCAATTGCCAATAAATTTTACATGCAGGCGAATGGCCGGCAAGCATACAAAATTGGCGGCATACCAATCCTGATTAAATAAAACATGCCTTTTGTTGCAGGCAAATAAATATTGGATTTTTGAAGGCAAACCTTCAACGCATATTCATACTTTTCAAACCATATTATTAACACTGGTATTTAACTAACATTCGAGCAATTTTTTTGATCTGTTTTATTTATAATGGCGGCTAAACAACATTATTTTATGTTTTTTACATAATTTAAAGGAAATGGCCTTTTCCTAACATTTTATTGATACAAATCATGCAAATAAAAATTAAGGCAAACAAAATGTTTATTATGTATTTTTGAGAGAATAAAAATAAAATGATGGTAAAATTATCTAGGTTAATTTCGACCATTTCGACCAAAGGTGATAAATTCAAATTTCCCGCTTAGCCGAAATACAAGATTTGACAATTTGACAGATGAGTATGACTGCAACCGTGCTTATTTTGTTTGGCCGCTTTGTGCAAATGTTTTCTACGTGGTTTTCTAGCTTTTTAGTTTCTTTTTTAAAGAAAAGAGTTTTTAGTAGATATAAATAAGTGTATTCATTACCTAATTAGTGTGTGTTGTGTAATTAATTGGTGATGGCTAGTCGAGAAGGCAAGATATTCAAGTAGACTGTTAGGAGCTGTAAACATTTTGTTTAAAACCTTATTAAAAGTTTTAAAGACGTGTTAATAAAAAATATTATATATATTTAATAGTTTTTGTGACATACCGATAGGTGGCGTAATGGACAATAAATTACTACGTTTCTGCAATATCTTCGCTTTCTATCGCCTAAACCGTACCCATTAGACAAAAATAATTCAAGAGCGGTCTGCGGTAGGTGATCTCACTTAGCCTTGAAAGAAATATCTTCGGCTAGTGTAAAAATCTGCATCTCCAAGTTGGACAGTGTTCCGAGATATGCTACTTTGCATTGCAAGGAAATTGCATGCAGTAAGGAATTTTTCCTATTTTAATTTTCAAATAAAATATCGCATCATAAAGCAAACCACCATTTATTTTGAACAAGAAAACACCTCCTAAAATTTTTTGTATTTGTTTAGAAACACCCTGTATAGTAGGACCTCTCCCGAAACTCTGTGGATTTTGCTAAGAGTTAAAAAATTTAAACAATAAATACTAGTTCTAGTATTTTGTGTTTAATTTAATAGGTTTGTGTCGTAAAAGCTATGTTATGGACTCTAAATTATTTGTTGTTATAACTAAGCTTTTTATATAGACAACCATTTTCATAGCAAATTACGGAATTGCTGCTTCAAAAGATGAATCTCCTTTGTTCGTGTTTTCAATCATAATAAACCAGTTCAGTTCAATTTTTTGTCACATTACGTGACGTCATATTGAGATTAGTTCAGGTCATGTATTGTGACATACTGTATAAGCAATAGTTAAAGGTATATCGTCATCCAATTCAAAATGTTTACATGCCGGTGTTCATGTTAGATTGTCTCTTTTTCTCACATTGCCTATGTGATATCTCATTTAGCTGTTCCTGTATACTAAAAAATCAAAAATTTTTAGGGTAGTTGTCTCCTAAGTTTCGGCAACTTCAAAACGAAATTTGATATACGGGGTTTTGGACACTGATCACAAATCTAAAAGACTTTTTTTTCCGAACAGTTTGATTCTCGAGATATTTATCATCAAATTTAAAATTCAAACTATCCTTAGTTTCGGTATATTCCGCCTTTTTTTTTTGCACAAAAATTTTGATACAACACTAAATTGGCATACAATCTTTTATAGACATCTTTTAAAACCATCTTTTTATTTATTTATTTCAACGGACAAAGCCCTTTTTACAAAGAATAATTACAACAACTAACTAAAGTTTTTTAGTTATTTTACACGTTTTTTGGTTGAATTCCAAATCTTTTACTCCTAAACGCTGCAACCATGCATCACCTATGTGTATGATTAGTTGCAAACATGGCGACCAGATTTAAAGTAAACTTTTCATATTAATAAAAAAGGTGTAAAACCAATAAAAAAACACGTTTTAAAAAAGTTTTTATTTTTAATAAAATATTTTGTACCAAGTGTTTTTTCAGGAATTTTGTGCAAAAAACGTTTCCGAAAAAATATTTCAGATTCTTGATCAGCGCCCTAAAAAAATATTTTTGTCAAGACGGAGTTGCCGCAACTTTCCAGACAATTACCATTTTCGTTAAAATCTTTAAATTTGTTTGTTTTTATTAGCAAATCCACCAAATGGCGGTGTTAGAAAATACGTCTTCTGGTGTTGTGCTTGCGGAGGGTTGGCGACAATTTTAGGCTTTCTCTTCCTGGCTGTGTACTTTTTGCTTAGAACCTACACAACAACATTAGGATACTTCGAAACTATCCCTACTTTTGTACCTGCTACGATGGTAAGTGGAATGCATATTTATGTCTAAAGATGCCTTTATCTCAAGTTATTGCAACAATTTCCAGGATGAAAACCTAATATGTGTAAATTATCAGTCATAAAGAGGTAGAATCCTGCATCTTGTTACAATAAATCTAGAAAAGATTTGCAATCTAAAACAAGAGTATGATTTGATGATCAGAGTTAAAGATACTAAAGCAAAATAGAAAATAGACACACCTAGGTTTAGAAGCAATTTGTTATTAAACTAATAGTATTTGTATATTTCTTTCAGCTTATATTGACTGGTTTGTGTGTAATAAGCTTAGCAAGAAGAAAAAATAGATACAGTTACTTGGTAAGTAGTTTTAAGATTTTTATTTTAGCAACGTAACAATAAATTAAAGCTTTTATTGAAGGATTCTTGGGAATATAAAACCATTGGGATTTTTTTTAATCACACACATTTTAATTACTTTTACGTTTCAACATTACCAGGTTTTATTAGTATTTTAAACTTCATAGTAATATATGTTCAGCGTTTAATTTAGAGGGGGCTGGGAGGATAGTCCCCCGGAGCCAAAAAATCCTCCCAGAGAAATTTGGGAAACCAGATGAAATAATGAAATTTGGTAGATTTGGTGGTCTAAGCATAAGTATGAATATAATCTGATAGTAGAACTTACACGTTTCTTAACTTCAAGATCTCCCCGGGGATATAAAACTCTCTCCTCCCCGGAAAATAATTTCTGAATTTAACATTGTGTATACGTATGTTGCAAATTTGGGTTCCTATTGTTTTAAATATTTCACAGCTAACGTAGTAAGGAAATAATTGGTTTTTAATAATGTAAGATGGTTTTGTAAATTTATGTTTTAAAGTTAAGGTTTTACGCTTAATTTTATTAAAGGCTATTAATGCCGAAACGTCAATGTAAAAAAATGTGTGGTTTAAAAAAGTCCCAATAATTTTATTTAACCACTACGTACAGGGTGGGTCAAATTTAACTTGCACACTTTTTAATTAATAATAACTTTTTATCTGCTGTGCCTTTTCTTTTTATTTTTTAAAGGGCTAATAGATAAATATGTTTTCTCTAGGTGTGCCAATTTTGGTCAAATAGATTTAGACAGGACTGGACTTATGGACTTTTTTCCGAAATACTGTATTTAATCTCGTTGCAAAAGAAATCTGATTTAGTAAAAGCGAATCTGTCAACAATTGGGGATTTAGAAATTATAATTATTTTTGATAAAAATAAGCTCTACATAAAGCATGCTTTTCTCTAGATTTTAAAAAATAACTTTTTTTAGTGTTTTTAAAAAATAAAAAATGTGAAGTTACCATAGTTACTAAGTTGGATGCTGACCAAACTAAACAGTAAATTAATTAAATATAAACGTATTAGCCTAATTGTAGATAAATTTTTTTTTGCAACGAAGTTTAATGCATCATTTTGAAAAAGTCCAGTTCTATTTAAATCTATTTGACCAAAATTGGCAAACCTAGAGAAAACATATTTACCTATTAGTTCTTTAATATAAAAAAGATGGGCGCAACAGATAAAAAGTTATTATTAGTTAAAATGTGTGAAAGTTTATTTTGACCCACACTGTATATACCCAAAATGTTTTACCAATAAATAAAATATACTTTAAACTTTTTTTTACAATTTGTTAGTTATATCATTCAACATACAACAAAAGTGTACAAGATGTTGTAAAATACGCATACCAAATTCTATCATATACTCTTGACCTCAATGTTTCTAGGAAAACACAATCAGAAACAATAAAAGTATTGCCTTAGTAATATAGTGATTGGCTACAAAAAAGTTACATCATCATCAAACATTTCTTCGGATTTTCTATGTCATTTACACTTTTATATCTGGATGTATTAAGAACCGTTTACTTAAACGCTTTTCGTGGGATGAGCGTTTTCCTAGAAAATTGCCTAAAATTGTTTAATTTTGACGTCTAGATCTGACATTAAATTTTATATGCGTATTTTCCACTTCGATCTGTGAGATAGGCATGCTTTTTAAAACACATTTTTAAATTTAACTTTGTTTATACAGTTTATTGTTTTATTGTTTTTTTTTATTTTTCCTTAATATTTTTTTTATTACCTTATTTCAGTTTTGTTTTGTTTGCTTTCAATTAATATAAATATCACCTAAGACCGTTTTACAGATCAAAGTTTGTGGCCTTTGCTGTCTAGTGTGTGCTTTAACTTGTGTCCTGGTGACAATCACTACCACCGTCATTCACATGAATCGTCTGCAAACGCTGAGAGAATGTGTTTACACTCAAAAAACACAGACTTGTACCTGCTATTCTGTCTTGTTGGAGGCTCAATCAAATGCTGATGATGGTAAGGCTTCACAATTACAAATGTTTCAAGAACATTTTAATAATTTATCCCATATAAACGAAAATGCTTTTTGTCGGCCTTCGTGGTTTGTCCAAAGATAGAAAAAAAGTAATAATGATGAACAAGCAAATACTTAAGGGCGTGATTTTTTAAAGAAAATTCTAAAGAAAAACGCATGTCCCATGTTGGGATTATAGGGTAAGCTAAACGGTAGGAGATGAGATACAAAAAACTGTGATACATACATATCCCGTTCTCTTTTTTAGTATAATGGCGCAGTCAGATCCACGCTAAGTTGATTGGTTTGGAAGATACAGGGTTATTCTTAATATCCTTTGATTTATATTGTGTCTCGGAAATTTATGGAGATAAAAAGAAATTTTAAATCAAAAGTTTAACGCCTTTTTACGTAAAAAACAAACAATTATCTCAAGTACTTAATAATTTTTGTGTGCTTGTGTTTAATCACAAAATGTGCTCAAATGCTTTTCATTCTGTTTGATGCATTTTTGGACTCAGCTGGTAATCGAACTAGTGGTGATATAGATATAAATATTCGGTATTCTTCGTCTCTAATTTAAAAACCTAAAAGAAATTATTTAAATTTTATTCAAAGTGTACCCAATATTTACATCCATATCGTCATTAGTTTATTAATAGCTGAGTCCAAAAATGCATCGAATGGAATGAAAAGCATTTGAGCCCAAGTACTTGCAATAATTGTTTAGTTTAGGGCCGTTCGCTGGCGGGGGTGCAACTGGTGCACTCACACGGGGCGAAAAAATTAGAGGGTGGCATTTAGGACTTAGTTTTTTAAGTTAATAAGGGAGGCCCTTTTTTTGCTCTTTAAAAGTTTGCATTTTTTTATCTTTTTGACATCCCACGAAGGCATATGCCTAAATACCAGAGTACCGTGGGTGTCGGGTTATTAGATGTTTAACCCATCGTTCCCCCTGTTCCGTAACGTTGTCCAAGCACTGAAACATGCAGTTATGCATTTTACAGTACCTTTTAGACAACTCGGTAGTGCCACCACGGTCGTTATTTTTTATTTAATAACTACTACCTAAATATGTCTCCCCGCTGGGAATCGAACCGTCGACCTCTGGCTCCGAAGATCAAAGCTCTGTCCACTGCGCCACGGAGGAGACAAATTGCAAACCCTAATTTAAATTTTCTTCAATTAGCGGCAATTTTTCTTTATGCACGGGGTGACAGAAGACCCAGGAACGGTACTGGTTTAGTTCTGGCTAGTCGTAATTAATCACCAGCGCAAAAAAAAATTAAGTACTTGAATTACCTCAATTTGTTTGTTGCAATTATAAATAAATGTTTTTTCTGTGTTTGTTATTGTTTTGCTTAATAATTGTGTTAGAATTTTTGTTAAATTGGGTTTTTATAGTTTATACACCCTTTAAAAAATAAATGAATATTGATTCAATATAATTGTTGTAATTGCAAGAGAAATTTAAATTTTTTGAGATACTCGGATCCAGGGTATCCCGTTTAAATAAAAAGTGTGGGTTATATTTTAAAAATTCAAACATTTATATTTATTTTAGGTACGTTACTAGATTCTATGTAAAAAGTTCTAAAACTTTTGACATAATAAAAATCGACAAATTTTGAAAATCACCCTGTATCTTCTAAACCAATCAAGTTAGCGTGGATCTGATTTGGCTATTAAACTAAACACTAAAAAAGGAACCTGACATGTATGTCAGTTTTTTTTGTAATGTATTTGTATAAAATCCCAACTCCGGATAAAAATAAAACACCCTATACATTAGGAGGCATTTCTTGATACACAACATGGGGGAGGGGGTCAAGCAAAATCTCACCAAATCTCACGATGAGGGGAGGAGGTCTGTAAAAATCCACGTAATTTTTGTGTAGGTGGAAAGTTGCAAAAATTGTAATGCAGTGTTAGTTTTTTTACTTTTCTTTTGGGGTAGAGAAGGACCTTTTTTTGGTCTTAAAATTTTTTTTTGGGTGCAAAATCAATTTCAGGTAATTTCGGTTTATGAAATTGAGACCTTTGCATTCCCATAAATCTCACATAAGATTTCGGGGGAGAAGAGGGGACTAGAACAAAATCTTACCAAATCTCACCAAGGGGGAGGAGGGGTTCAAAATTTGAAAAAATCACCTAACGTTATTTATGGCCCCCTAAGTGCGAGGCATGATTTTTGGCTAAAACATAAGAAGTATTTGTTTCCATGATCATATGGACATACAGAGTGGGACAAATTAAACTTGCACACTTTTTAAGTAACAATAACTTTTTATATACTTTCTCTATATAGGTTTGATAAATTTTGGTCAAATAGATTTAGTCAGGACTTATGGAACTTTTCCCAAAATGAATGATTAATAATTAAAAAATCTCTCCACCTATACTCTATTTTTTTGCAAGAGAGAATAATAAATCATTTAATTTTATGGCAATTCGCTTTCTATGTTAGTCCGAGTATAAATATTTTTCTTCAATTCTACCTGTAATGTACTGATAAGGCATCATAATTTTAGGCCGGCAGACCCCGCTCTAAAATTCGTCAACCTCTTGGGTCAAATACAAAGAAATATCAGATGTTTACCCGTATTTACGTGGGAATAAGGTGTTAAAAACCTTGACAGTGGCGGTGCGCTTGAGTTTATTTTTGGAAACTTACCCTTTTTAAACAGTTTAGGTAAAATGAAAATCTTGTTTCTTTTATATGGGTAAAAAATTTATTTTAAAATTTATAGTATATCAATATTGTACAGTAATAACCATTTTATTAAGAAAATAATACACATTAAAAATGCATAGTCAAAAAATAATTATTTAAAATATAATCTATACCTAATTAAATATGCTACATAATCTACATCCAGTTATTCACATTCTTCCATATCTGACATACTGTCACTACTTGAGTCATATGAGTCTACTTGTATAATTAGAGGTTCAACAGTTGTATCTACTATTATATCCAAAGACCACATTTTATTTTCTACTTCTAATACATGTTCGACACATTTTTTCTAGTTTTCTGGGAAGCATTAGATATGGCAATTTGAAATAGTTTTTTTATATCTACTAGTTTATACGTAGTATTATTTCTGGCTACTTCACCTTTCACTTGTGCCAATATAAGTTCTATGGGGTTTAGTTCGCAGTGATAAGGTGGCAGCCGATATACAGTTATATTTTGTTTCTTGGCTATTTCATCAATTACAAAACGTGTGTACTTAGCTTTATTTGTGGCGACTTCACTTTTTACTTGCTGCAACAACTCTAGTTTAACACTATCTGTAGGATGTTCAATATTTTGCTGCATCAACCAGGATTGAATGTCTTTTTAAGCCAGCTTAAAGAGCATTTTGTACGCGCTTCCTGCCTCCGAATGCCTCTGTTCCAGACCGGAAAACAATTTTTAAATGGGTTGCTAACTTAAGGGCAACTGGTTCTTGTCTTTCCTAAATCAAGACAGCGATCCGAGATGAAACTGCTGCTATTCCTCAAGATATGTTGATAAAAGTAATGCGGAACTTCTAGGAACGCCTTCGCATGTGTGTCGCTGCTAACGGCCGTCACTTACACGATATAATTTTGAAAACATAGTTAAAAAAACCTTAAAGTGTGCTCTTTTTGAAAATAATAAAAGTTTAGCTTCATATTTTATAGTAGACTTTTTATTTGCTACCCAAATGTGGAAGTCCATTCTGTCGCACCCTGTATAATCGAATACGTTTTTAACAATCTGCTTTTCGTTTACAGTTAAATGGCCGAGACATGCGCATTTCTGCGGACGGAGAAGCCATTTTTACAATACTGTAATACTTTGAACAATACTTTAACAATTTATAACCACTCAGTTGCACATACGGAAAGATATTAAAGTATATATAAATTTATAATCCTTATTTAACGCAATTCGGTGTATTTCTACCTGTTCTTTGCACAGAGACTGGTGCGCCTATGGTTTACAACCTTCTAACCGTCCCGAGACATTTTTATTACTATCTCTTGCAAAAAAATGAAGTATAACAATATTAGAAACATCATTAGTTATTTACAATAACAAAAGAACCTTAATTTTAAGGAAAAATATTGACTAATAATGGAAAACCAGATAATAAACTATTTTTTGTGTCAAAAGTAATTTGGTATAATAGTTATAGGTAAGCCATAATTTTAATCGTCTAACAACTCACATACGATAACTAATAGTAGAGTACTAATGAACATACCAAACATGATATTAAATCAGGTAATTATTTTGTAACAAAAAACGTTTACTACCTTGCTTTTCATTGTGAGTTATTATTTGTCCTCAAAATTTACGTTTCTTTTTTGTTTATAATAATTGTTTTCTAACTAAAAATATTTAACTTTTTTTATTATTGGTCGTTGTTTGTTATAAGCAACAATTTACCAAGTTCATTCCTATATGTTAACAATCACCCTGTATATTTTTGTCTCATTTTTGGCTAAAAAATCTCCCGTAAAGCTATGTCACATGGTTTTAAAACAAAAGGCTTTGTAAAATGCTTGATTTTAAATACTTATAAAGGGTCGTTCATTTATAACGTGAATAGGGGAAAAGGGGTTCCGAAAAAATCACTTATTATCAGTAGGGAAGAGGGGGTGTAGAGAAGATATCACGTGTATTTATTTTTTTGTTGAAAAGCTTGCAATTTTAATCTCTATCCGAAACGGTTTTTTATTTTCTAGAATAAAATTAAATTACAATACTTTTATTTAAAAATAATATTGTAAAAAAAACATAATAGTAATACATTTTGTACCAGAAAAATATACGTAATAGGGAAAAGGGAGGGGGGGTTGGTTTAAACCATCACCAAGTATCACTAGGCGGAGAGAGGGAGGTCAAAATTTTGCTAAATAAAACATTACGTGATTAATGGACGTCCCCCAAAACAAAAATGATCTTGGTTTTTAATTTTTTTCCCATTTTTTTAAGGAATGAGATATGTTTTTGATTCGACGCCGGACTGCGAAGTGATACATGGAGCCTTGTACTCTTGTTTAAGAGCAATGTTTGGACTGTCAGTCAGTGGAATACTAGTGTGCATTTTTTCTTGCATGCTGGTTTATCAACTTTTAAGGTAATTACCTTTAAGGCATGCCGCGTACTAGCCACTTTTTTCGGCAACTGAAAAATTGTGATAATAAAACATATTTATTTTTATATGATACCGCGCATCAGCAACTTTTTAATCACAATAACTTAAATCATCTATTTTAAAGGCGATACAAACCCAATACCGTTTTTGTTTTTTTCTTTTGTTTAAAATAAATAACTGCTTTTAAGTTGGTCAATAAAAAGTTACTACTGCGTGGCTAGCTCATATCTAATTATTTAACCTCATCAAACTTGAATTTGTTATAGATTCAAATGTACTTTTGCTAAAAATAATCTCTATTTTTAATAACTATAATTTTATTATATTTTAGTCATGAAAGAAAAAAAATGTACTGGGAACAATTGGAACTTAGATGCAGATCATTTTACCAGCAACAGTCAGCACCACCGTCCAGTGCCCCAGGTTCTATGAGAGGCCCTCCGGTACCTTCAACATCGTACTGTAGTTGCTGCGAAGAATGTAGGTACTCCACTGCATCCACGGGCCCACAGGTTTATCCATGGGATACACATCATCCAACAGATAGGTAAGTTTAAACTTTAATTCCTTTAAGGTAGATATTTGGTTTAGGAAAAGTAAAAAACACAAGGTTTGCTGCGCTGGAAATTATAAATAAGATAAAAATTACAAACCGGAAATATCTAACGGTGTAATAAAAAGTTTCTTTCAGTATTCTTAAATAAAAAGACCTAATGATTTCTACTTTCATTCGCAGTATAATGATTACGACGCACAGTTTATCAGAAGTTTCGGAAAATACCTTACACTTTGTTTTGCTACCAAATATGGTTAAATTTATAATTTCTTATTTTTACCTCAAAATAGGGGCCTAAAATGGTCAATTTAAAAATTGACGACTCTTTTGTTTTATGTCTTTAAAGTTTTTAAGTTTTAAAAAATAATATCCCATATAACATTTTTTGCCGGCGTTGTACATTTAATTTACTGGCATTGCCAACACTCTTTAATGGCAAGGCATTGGCAAAAAGGTATCAAAAGACGCGAAAGAGGGCAATTGGTCGTTATTAGGCCACGTGTTGCAGATAAAGTGATGGCATCCGTCATTAATAAGTTATTGGCAAAAAAATGCGTTTAAGATGATGGCATCCATCATTAATAAGTTATTGGCAAAAGATAACAAAAGACACGAAAGTGGGCAAATGCAGATACTCCCAAGCAGCAAGCTGACGTCTTATTGACGAAAATTGTCGCATATACTTATTTTAAAAGCTAAAATTAAAAAACTCGTAGTTTCGCGCGTATGCATCCCTATACGGTCCAACTGGACAGGCCTCGAACTTCCCACTTTGTTCGTTCTTTTATCCCTAGAGTTTCTAGGTTGTGGCACCTGCTGCCCGCGGAGGTCTTTCCTTCCCCCAAATCTTCAAGTATTTAAGTCCCGTGTCAGCAAACTCCCTCTTACCTCGCTTAAGACACCCACGGTACGTTAGTATTTTAGGCTTTTAGCCTTCGTGGTTTGTCAAAAAAAAAAAAAAAAAATGATGCGATATTTTATTTA
The DNA here is from genome assembly GCA_014170235.1 of Listronotus bonariensis. Lineage (NCBI taxonomy): Eukaryota > Metazoa > Arthropoda > Insecta > Coleoptera > Curculionidae > Listronotus > Listronotus bonariensis. Next base: position 67,229 of record JACEGR010003305.1, read on the forward strand.
AAAATTAAAATAGGAAAAAACTCCTTACTGCATGCAATTTCCTTGCAATGCAAAGTACCATCGCTCAGAACACTGTCCAACTTGGAGATGCAGATTTTTACACTAGCCGAAGATATTTCTTTTAAAGCTAAGTGAGATAGACGATAAAAAGCGAAGATATTGCAGAAACGTAGTGGTTTATTGTCCACCATCTATCGGTATGTCAAAAAACTATTAAATACATATAATATTTTATATTAACACGTCTTTAAAACTTTTAATAAAGTTTTAAACAAAATGTTTACAGCTCCTAACAGTCTACTTGAATATCTTGCCTTCTCGACTAGCCATCTCCAATTAATCACACAACACACACTTATTAAGTAATGAATACAATTAATTATGTTTATTAAAAAACTCTTTTCTTTAAAAAAGAAACTAAAAAGCTAGAAAACTACGTAGAAAACAAATGCACAAAGCGGTCACCTTCGGTCGAAATTAACGTAGCTAATTTTACCATCATTTTATTTTTATTCGCTCCAAAATACATAATAAACATTTTGTTTGACCTAATTTTTATTTGCATGATTTTTAACAATAAAATGTTATGAAAAGGCCATTTCCTTTAAATTATGTAAAAAACATAAAATAATGTTGTTTAGCTGCCATTATAAATAAAACAGATCAAAAAATTGCTTTAATGTTAGTTAAATACCAATGTTAATAATATGGTTTAAAAGTATGAATATGCGTTGAAGGTTTGCCTTCAAAATCCAATTATTATTTGCCTGCAACAAAAACGCGTGCTTTATTTAATCAGGATTGGAATGCCGCCATTTTTGTATGCTTGCCGGCAATTCGCCTGCATGTAAAATTTATTGGCAATTAAGTGTTTATTTAGGGTTGACTTTTTAATGCGTATAAGATGTTGGCATAATATTGCCACCAATTGCCAATGCTTTACCATCAATGCCAATATGAAAAATGTACATTGCCGGCAAATAGTGTTTGCTGGGATATTAGACAAGCAAGCATAAAATCGATTTCTTCGCGCTCCATTTCAAAAATTCGTGCATCAGGATTGTTATTCTTATACGATTGTTAATTTACAGGTTTTGGACACCAGGAAGGGTGGGAAATTTCTATTCACCAAATCCAGAAGATGGACCGCCAGTTAATTCAGATGTTAACCGTGGTCGACCAGGGTGGAGCTGGAGAAGGTTTCCCTGGGCTAGAGGAAATGTTGAGGAACCTAATACTCCAAGGTATGGCGTCTGTGTTTATTGCAATTTATGTAATTATTTTTATGATAACATTATTTTGTATCTAATAAGTATTAAATATGTTTTTATAAATCGGAATATTTATACTTTAAATTTTCACCAAAAATAAAACCTATTGATAAAAACGTTGTTTTTAGGGACCATTCGCTAACATATCAAGGGGCAGCCAGTAGTGCAGACAGCCAATATGGCTTCAGCCATAGATCCGGTGAAGCCATGCAGAGTGATCAAGTTTCTGGTTCCACAGGATCATACAGCATGCTTGACAATAGACCCCCAATTGGAGGAGTTTACGTATGGGGACCACCACCACCCTACTCAAACCCTAATTCGCCAGCCAGAAGATATTTACACCAATCTCCAGCAAGGTAATAAAAATAACTAACAGTACTTCAGTATAAATATGAGCTACTTCGGGCCGTCAAGAGTTGATGTTTTTCTTCGTATGTCAGTAATAGCAAAAAACATAAATTTAAAAAAATAATATAAATAATAGAAAACGTTTAACGTTTGCACTTACTTTCTGTTGGTATTTTTACAATTTACAACTCACACAACTTTAGTGTCTCATTTCGTTTGAATTTATTTAAATCAAAACAAAATAAATGCCCAATATAAGGCCGAAAGTAATGTAAAAACTGTGAGCGCACCAGTCGATTTAATTTTCCCTACTATGACTTTACTCTGAGCGAATAGGGCAATCAAACTCCGTATTTACCTGATAAATCATAACCGATTAACGTATTACTAAAGGTTTTATTGTCTTTTTCAATTTCACAAAATATGCCTTTATTTTGAATGTATGGTTGCCTGCCATTCCATATTTTTATAATTGTTTACGTCTTTAAGCCGTACACTTCAGCTAAAAACTCAAAGCTGTTTATCTTTTTAAATTTATCTTTCATGCGTTGTAATATTGAAATATCGATGGATCACATGTGGACCTTCACAACTTCTATATTAATGGTTATATTTAAATAACCACCTTCTAAGCATATTTTTATTTTATTACCAATATATTTAAGTTAATATTTACATTTTTTTTCTTTAAAGATATCACCATATCCACCACCATCCACATGGACACGAATCTCATTGCCAGATGAATGAAACTAATCAATTTAGAACTTCCAGAAGAACTAGACCACATATCAATAATAAAGATAACTACGAAAATACAACTGAACCAGAGGTACATCATGCTAATGAGAACAGTGAGAGTACAGATACTTCCAGTTGCATCGAAAGGGTATCTCACACTTTACCTGTTCGAAAAGTTAAAAAGAGATCTGTAAATGAAATGGCTTCTGTAAAGTCCACCAATCAATCATCGAATCACAGAACTAATGTTCAAAATGTTTTTTCACAGAATAGCCAGGAAGAAGCTCACCAAGAACAGGTGGAGAATGATTATCATGAACCCACAGTACCTGAAACATCTAAACCAAATAATACTGAAAGTCAACAATGTAGATTTTTACCAAGGTTGCAAGGCGTGGAAAACGCTGCATTCCAAAAACAAGAAGTTAGTCCTCAAAAACTAGAACCTACAGAATCTGAAGTGTATTTTGCTGATGTCAGCAGTTGTTGCAATATTTCCTTAAAAATGATGGACAAGATTCATCACTATATGATGAGGCACTAGAAACTAACCAAAAGTCTGGTAGGTTGTTATCATTGCAAAAACCAGTTGAAGCTACAGAAGAAAAGATTATGCCGCAGAGTAATGCTCAAGAAATAACTCAATCAAATATTGCGGAGGAAGAAGATTATTTAGCTCAAAGACTTGCCAATAGACAAATGTCAACTAGAAGTAGAATGCCTTTTCCCTTACCCAGTTCTGATGATTTAACAGAATTTAATACTGATCCTTGCCTCAAACTCTTGCCAAAAGACATTTCTCAGAACAGTTTGTGCAGTAGTGTGCAAACACCAATGACTGAGACAACAGATGACACGATATCCCCAGATGAATGTTGCAGTCAAAACTATTTTCAGGATAAGACAAAGGATCCGATTTCAATGCACCGAACGTTTGTCAGTGCAAATATGGATCAGTTCTTGGCACCCGATGCTCAATACGAAGTTATACCTGAAAATGACAATTTTAGAAATAGTAGCAACCTTTACAAATACAATCTCTGGAGTGAACTACGACCAGAACTATTACAATCAAGCTAAGGGAAGCTACAATTTTACTTCCTCAAGTCCAAAAAATATCCCTCCAAAAACCCTAAATCTGAACCAACCTAACAGAAGAAATATTGGCTCAAATATCTCTGCGCTTATTCAGAATTTAGGCGGCAATTCAGCAGGATTACTTTACGGAGATGGGAATGTTGAAGAAGAATTGCAAGGACAAGGATGTCATAGTGACGGTACTATGGATTCGGGATGGCAAAGTGGCTCAGAAAAAACTGATAATAGAAGTAAACAAGAAAACAGTTGTGATAACTCGCAGAGACCTGTAAATGTGTAAATCTATCAATAAGTATAAGGTAGCAATTTAACATATTTTTAGAAATATTGTAGCTAAATAGCTGTGCTTTAGCTATAATAAATAATATAGCTAAAGCATTTGGTTTTAAAGAATTAAGAAAAGGCTGATGTAATTTAGAAGATAAGCACAGAATATTTATTTGTTGCAGATCATGCATAATTAGGTAAAAGTTATTTTAAGAAAAAAAATAGGTTAAATTTTTTGTTAATTTCGAAATGCAATTAAAACAAAATAATACCTTTTCAGAAATTTGTATTTTTCTCATTTTTGAGAGTTTGAAAACAGTACCACTATTCCTCCATAAAAAGAAATTTATTTACTTTGCTCCGAAGTGAGAAAAATAATCAGCAAAACATTTAGTTCAAAGTAATATAGTATATAAACAAAGGTATTGCCACAGGCTTGTCTAAATAATAGGTTTAAGCCTATATTTAAATTTAAAAAATAAGAAATTGGAGAAAAAAAAATTAATATATTAGTAGGGTGAAATACCCAATTATCAGCACTTTAAGAGTTAGTCCTCATTTAAGCCTATTTAATATGGTGACAAATAGTTCTTTGCCCGTTAAGGCAAATTTTATAGTTTTAATATTTAATAAGGAAGGCGATATTAAAAAAAACATGGTTGACCTCTATACAAGATTTTTTAGACAAGTAGAATAAAAAATGGGTTTCTCACCGTTTACTGGCACCATCGCCCCAATTATCAGCATAGATCGAGCTAATTATCAGCACATAACTATCACTGTTGGGAATTGCATTAAAAAATATTTCCATTCTTAAAATCTGTCTTGTATTTGTTATTTATTTTTATATAGTTAGTAGGTAGGCAGAGTTGGGTCGTATTCGAATACTCAGTATTCTGAATAGTATTCAGAATACATTTTGCCGGTATTCGAATAATATTCAAATACATTTGTGTGTTTGGTATTCGGTATTCTGCAAAATACTTTTTTGGTTAGTATTCGGGATTATGTATTCGAATAGGGTAGGGCGGGGCTAGTTGAGCATAGAGGTAAATTGGGCAATCCAAATATATCAAAAACAATCGACCGTACGCAAACGCATCAAATAGCGTAAAGAAGGGGTTGCGCAAGACGAACACATCGCGCGACCGCCAGTGGTGACGCGGCGATCGAGAAAAGTACCCCCACGTATTGTTTATTTTGTGATTAAAAAGTATAATTAATAATTTTCAGACAGAACATTTCGTCTGTGATAGTTAAATAATATCCTTTTTCAATCAGGTAAGTGTTAATCTTTAGTAAATTTATTGCAGTTTTGATTTTTATAAAGATACTGAATATAATTCTATCCGTTTTTTAATAAATTCACTTTTTCTTTAAAATTTCAGGTTGGGGTTAGTTGAGCTACAGTTGTCCACCTAACCCCACGATTTTAACAGAAGTATAAAATGATTTTTTTATTTTTTAGGATACGGACTTATAAAAGTTCGACTACTAGAGGTTCCTATACTACTCAAGACTTATATGAGGCTGCATCCCGTACAAGCAACAAAAAAAAACGAGCTTATCTAATTCATAAATTTTCTCCGGAAATAGTTCGACCATACCCAAAGGCTAGTCCAAGAAAAGGAGCCAAATCACTGACAAATAATATTTATTTAATATATTTTTTAAATTATATCAGCAATATTGATAGTTGCATATAAAGTCTGTTTTTTAATAGAAAGTCTAATCTTTAATTAATGCTATAATAAAGTTAACTTGGAGTTAATGTTTTGTTGATTTGATTTTTAGTTTTTTTAACCAAATAAAAAATTACTTTGTTTTGTTTTAAATGAAGATTTAGACTCCTAAATGTCTTAAATGTTTTTTTTATGATTTGTATAAGCTATGTTAATGATAACTATACAAATATTCAAGTTTAAATTCAGTTGTTAGGCTAAGATAGGTACGTTGCAGTTTTATTGATGAGATTTGTTGTTTTGTGACTATAGGATTATAAATATAAAAAGCAAATTGTCAAAATATATTTTATTGTAAACCTACCTAACATTAAACCTATAATTTGGCTGTACTTTCTAAGTGCTCCACTAGCCCCATACCCTTGCTCAACTTACCTCACCTATGGGGTACGTTGAGCATACCTGACTATCTACATTAAAATAGATGTAGCTCCTTAATTTAGCTTACTAAAAGAAGTTACTATGGACACTATTTCTAAGAGAGAAATTGCCAATCCATCAGTATGCATCATAGGCCATTAACACATATTGTTGAGGAGCTATAACCGATCAAGTGAAAAATTGCTCAACTAGCCCCGCCCTACCCTACTTCAGAAGTATTCGACGAATATTTTTTTTTGAGTATTCGAATACCGGCGATCCGAGTATTCGAATACCGAAAAGTGTACAAGCAGTATCCGAACACAAAATTGTCATGATTAGAATAACAAAGGGAAGCAAAATAGAAAAAATATGAGGTAAGGACCTTTTTGTTTTTTGCTCTTCAAATTTAGGTTACTTTTTACTTTTTATTTAGTAGTATTCAAATCTTTTCGTTTTCAGTATTCGAATACCGATTCCGGGTATTGATGAATACCGAGTATTTGATTTTTTTTCCGATATTCGTATTCGTATTCGAATACCGATTTTCAGTATTCGGCCCAACTCTGTAGGTAAGTACCCTGTAATACAAAACAATCACTTATAATCTAATAATACTTTCATAAAATTGACAAAGTTTAACATTAATAAAGTTATCTTAGGTAGGAAATTAAATAATTTGTTCGGACAATAGTAAGATTCCAAAAACATACATTTATTTATTTATTAGTGTAGTAACCCAAATTAGTAAGTGGAAACTTTAAAATTTGACAATTGCTGGTGAATTAAAAGAATACAGGGTGTGTCAAAAATTTTAAGGGTATTTTTCAATTTAAATATAACCTTAAATATATTTTTTAGGCAAGCCTTTGTTTCAGTACTATACTTAATATAAAATAGTTTCTATCCGGTAAACAGATGGTTGCAGGTCGATTCCTATTCGGATCTTAGACTTATATCTTTGTTGGTCTTTACTAAATTTATTCAAAAATTAAATAATAAAGTATATCAATAAATATGGCCAAATAAATTCATTTTTAGGTATGTTTTTTATAAAAAATATAGGTTCGTTATAAATGCCATGCTCACTGGTTTTTGGTTACATAAAATTTTACTAAAAATTATTCCTATATTAGCTTTAAAGTCTTAAAAAGCTAATAAACTTTCTTTATTAAAATCATTAATTTTTGGTATATGAAAAGACAATAGGCACCTACAGGAGATTAAATGTGATAATTCTTTAAAATATGTAAATATAGATAAGTTGATGTAGAATCCCAGACAGCACTCGACCTCCCTTGAAAAGTCTAAGGTCATCACCAATTGTCATCCTTCTAAGGCTCTAGGATTATCCAATAGCTCTCCAAGTGGGACTTTTATAGACCACCATAGGCGAGCCTTTTGGGATATCCTTTGAAATTCCATTAGGAACCGTTGTAGGCTACCATGTTACTTTTCAACAGGTTTCCCAGTAGATTCCCTAGGCTCCTATAAAGATTCTTAGGTGATCCAATATTTTTCTACAGGCATCCTTAGGTGATCCAATATTGGATATCCCATATAAGAATAACTTAAATATCGCATTGGGATATCCTTGAGAGGCAATGGGATATCGTATATTGGGATACATATGGATGCCCAGTGACTTTCCAACCAGGATTTCCAGTTAATTTTTTCCTAACGAAATTCTTACGAAATATTGGATATCCTATTTAAGGATCACTTATAAATCGCCCGGGGATATTCACGCAGGATATCCTAAAGTTAGGACATTAGGATCCATTTAGGATATCCTATGGCTATCTGGTGCTGTGTGGGATAATTATACAGTGCTTGTCCAAAGTCACGACTCCCTCTCTAACTTTTAGAAAATTTAAGGACTTTAGTAAAACAACATTAACCAAATTTTAGACACGAAATGATATAAATGAGATATAAATGTCAAACTGACAGCCAAAGAAAAATTAAATGGAATGGGGTCTTGGGGCACATCGTTTTAAAGCTCCTGACAAGTACTTTATAAGCCCAGAATATGAAGTTAATACCTTTACCTCTGAAAAAATGGCGGTACTTTAAAAATTACCTGAATACCTGATTTGAATGGCCATATCTTCAAAGCTAATAAAGGTAAGATATACCTTATGTGGTATTTACTTAAACAAGCTTTAGGAAAATACCACATTAAGTATATCTAACTTTATTAGATTCGGAAATACGGCCATCTAAATGAAGTATTGAGTTAATTTTAAATTTAAGAACTGCCATTTTGTAGTAAGTATTGATATTGACTTTATATTCTGGGGTTATCGCCAGGAGGTTTAAAATGATGTACCACAAGACCCCCTTTCCATTTAAGTTTTTTTTAAATGGCACCCAGCTCAGTCAGTTTGACATTTATATCTGTCATTTTCTGTCTAAAATTTGGTTTATGTTGTCTTAATTATTGTTCTTAATTTTTCATTAAAAAATACAAAACATTTCCAAAGTTAGGAGGGAGGGTCCTGAATTAAGACAAGCACTGTATAATATAGAAATACAGTTCAGTACAATCGGTTTAATCCCGACACATGCTAAACCGGATATCTAGTAATCCGAACGCCCAAATGCCTCTACGATATTCTGGACAAACTCTGGCACTAGTAAACATTTTGTTTAGAGTATAGAAAAGTAAATAAAAATGTTAAATAAAGAATACAAACTTAAGTTTTTAAGAAAAATATAAGTGTTAAAACAAATTAAACTAAGAGGATAGTAATATAAAGATATTTCATAAGTATACATTATAATATATACTGGGTTAGTAAAAAGTACTGCAATTTTTAAATATCTTTAAAACCACCAAAGCTACATTTACCAAATTTGGTATCTAAAAGGTATGGGGCATAAAGAATTTAATAGTAATATTGGCACCATTGTCAAATTTCCCAGTTTTGTGCTACACGTATCTATTTCTTTTGTTTATTTTCTTAATGGAATGCCTTATTTATTTTTGTTGCAATAAATTGCGCAAGCCAAATTTAAAAAGTTCACAAATTTTCAAAATTCCATGTTTACTAGGTGATAAGGTATGACAACATTACATTTTAGGTAAAAAGTTTAGACGCGCTCAAATATATCTAAAACCACATAAGATGTGTTGATAGGTTTAGGCAGAGTTTCTTTATGAGAAGGGGTTTAGACATAAGCAAGACCGGTGATAGCTTTTGTCAGGGACGTGAGGGTGTGAGAATTACGATTTCGGTTGGCAGTTCTGTTCAAAGTTGGTAGCATTATCGGCTGATGACAGAGTCGTGCCTTGTCGAAGTTTTGTTGGTAAAAAATGTGGAAATTTGCCATTTTCATTTTGGTTGTATATTTTGCAAGGATTTCCAGTTGTTAATGTTTTTGGTTAGTTTAGAGACTTCACATAATATTGGTTCGAACTCGTTTTGTTTTAGAGATTTTGATAGTGTTTAGTCGAATAGTTTTCAGTCATTCGTGTTTTTATATACTTATGATACAGATGAGTGTCCGCTAATTAATGGTACACAGCAAAACCACAGATTTCTTATGCGAAAATACCCATTTAGGATTTAAACAAACATACCTATATCCAAAAGTTAATGATAAGACAGATACGGGGTGTTAAAGAGATATAAATATTTTTATTCAGCATTTCGATAATTTTTGATATGTTTTAAACATTTTAATAAAACTCGGTATCCAGGAGTTTTTAGATATCAGCTATTTATATCTGCTCAGTTGTTATTATAGCTAATACGATGTTATTGAAGGTAGATACTTTCGGGTGCACTGAACAACTAAAACGTGAATACCTTAAAAACGGTTGTCAAGACCGATTCTTACTAAGTATAACTTTATACCCCTTTGATTTGATTTGATTTAAGCTTACTAATTTACATACATACAGAGTAGTAACAAAAAATTGGGTAGTTTTAGAGAATTTTAAATAGTGTACCCATCGCCTTCTAGTCTACACACAAAAATTAATATTCGATCTGAAAAGCTAATGTTTAAAAACCCTATATACCTACCGTTTCATTAAGATATTTAAAAAGGGGGAACAATTATCGAATTCAATTTAATTTTTTCTTTTCACTATGACACCCCCTGTATCTTCCTTATTATAAACTTTTGGATATTAGGTATGTTTGGTTAAATCTTAATATTTTGGCATAAGGAATCTGTGGTTTTTCTGTGTACCATTTATTAGCGAACACCTTGTATACAAAGTTTTTAAAATGGTTTTTGACTTACGGAACCTTGGAAAATGTTTTGCTCTGCCAGGTACCTTATCGTCCTGTCGTCGCTTTGATAATTTTTAATTTTCAATATTTAAACCACATTTATGTTTTTGATTTAAGTTATGCCTATTAAAATAATCCAATAAATTTTGTTTACAACATACAGCCACTGATCTGTCTAAAATCAAACATGGCCGAAAATGGCCCGACTTGACGTCACAGCCGCGCTAGCCAATATGGCGAATGTCGTGACCTTATCTCATCAATCGACTTTGGGTTTAGGTAATTGAAGGTTTCTGGGTAAATGGAATTAAACAGTGATTCTCCCATTGTTGCCAGATTTTCCAGTTTTGCGCTACACGTAATATTTTTGGTATTTAAAAAGGCATGCCCTATTTATTTTAATTGAAATAAAAGATGCGTGACAACTTTAGTATTATTTAAATCTTTACCAGTTACCGAGATATGACAACACCGCAATTTTATTAAAATTTGGCAAAAATGCTAATATCACTGATCAATTAGGCATCCTCAAATGCCCCTAAATATCAAATTTTTTAAATACAGCTTTAGCGGTTTTAACGATATTTAGGCGATAAATTACTTTTGCTTAAAATGTAATATATCATATCTCGGCAATTAATAGGGAAAGAATTTTGAAAATTTAGAAAGTTACTAATTTTAATCCGCCCAGATTATATGCAATGAAAATAAATGGGGCATTCCATTTAAAAAACTTTAAAAAATAGGTGTAGCACTAAATTGCGAAATCTAACAACCGTGCCGATATCACTATTTAATTCCACATGTCCAAAACGCCTTTGATAGTAAATTTGGTAAATATAGCTTCAGCAGTTTTAAAGATATTTAAAAGTTGCGGTCCTTTTTACTAACCCAGTTTAAGGTGCCCCAATTGTCCGGGAAAGTTTAATATTTTTGTTTTTTAACTAGATATGACGGAAACTTTTGTATAAAAGTTTTAGGGTTTTTAAGCGTGCATGTCCTAAAAATATGTTGATGTATACAAAGTGTCCTAAAAAACTTTATGGCCAAGAAGTTAGTTTTTTTTTAATTTTAACCTTTATTTTTTGTTTACAGAATCGGATTAAGCATAAAATTTTGCATATAGTACGTTACTTTATTTTGGCACTTGTGGCGACGTTGCCACGCTATTTATAATTTACTAAAACTTTCTTATAGTATGGCCAATATCTTAATATTTAAAACGGTCAATCTCAATTTTTTAAATGTAACACTCTGTATATAAGAACATTTTTAGGTTTTAGGAATAGACATAAGGTAAGTTTTTTAAGCGATTCCTGTACCAAAAATGTAAGGTTTTTCTTAGATATTTTATGTTTTTGAAAAATTCATTAAAAGTATTTTTATTAGAGAAGAACTTTGGTATTTTAAATGGAACACCTAGTATATTTGTTAATATTCCTAAAATTCTTCATCATTCATCTTTTTTATGTATTACAAACTATGGTTATTTCCAGAAATGAGGCATTTATTAACCTCTAAAAAATTTACTGCATAAAGATTAAGTATATTATTTAACAATAAAAATTTGCTACATCTAGCGTTACAAAATACGCGATAACATGGGTATAAGATAATTTTTTGCAGGGGAAAGATGAAATTTTAAGAATATTGACAAATATACTAGGTGTTCCATTGAAAATAACTAAAAAACTAATACTTTTTGTCATGAATTATTCCAAAATCTTAAATATCTTGAAAACCATTTTAAAACATCTAGCATAGTATTAATAATAACTAATTTGTTTTCGTTGTTACCTAATATCGCGTATCCTCTTTTAACGAAATTTTCAGTAATTAAACTATAAATAGGGTGACAATATCGCCGTACGAGTGCGAAAATAAAATAGCGCACTATATGCAAAATTTTATGCTGAATTCTATTCTGTAAACAAAAATAGGGGACGTATTTAAAAGAAAACCTAGCTTTTTAGCCATAAGCTTTGTTTTTTGAAACACTCTGTATACATCAAAATATTTCTAGGACATGCATATTTCAAAACCCCTTCAAGTTCTATATAAAACTTCTTGTCATAGCTCTTTAAACAACAGAAATAATAGACTTTCTCGGACAATTGGGCCACCCTGTATATCCTATACATTTTAGCCTCCTCTTTAGTCTTCCGGACCTTCACACTAATCCGGACACACACGTCTTCTCTTTAATTGTGTGGATTAAAAAGGTTTTACTGTACATTTATTACATTATTTAATTTATTTAGTTATTTGAAATTAGAAAGATCGAATATAAATTAGCTAGCTTGTAAATTTTAAATTTAAGTGTTACATAGAAAATTATTTATTTAGACTTTTGATGTTCAGATAATGTAGACTAAAATATTTAAATTTTAAATATTAGAAATTATAGTGTTTGTATGTAAAATTTATTTATTTAAGTACTGAGATAAAGATAGAAACATTATTACTGGTTTTGTATATTATTAAAAAGTATATTTTTAATAAAAATATGCTTTTAAGTTGTAGATCATTGTTTTATTAATTTAATTTTTCCATTAAAATTCAAAGTACGGTACTTTTTAAAACTACAAAAGAAATAATTGTTAAAGATATATGTGTCCTTTTTTTAGACTTTTTATTAAAGTAAAAACAATTTTAGGGTATACAAGTGCATGTTATAAGAGTAACAATGTTATAAATTAAATAATGGTATTTTTTGTTAAGTTTTAGGTGCCTGTCGTTTAAATAATAATTATTAAAAAATCATGCAGTAATGATATTTTGCCAACCTGCGGCATCCGGTAAACGAATATACAGAGTGTCTGGAAAGGTAAGGTCGTAAATGATAGGGGTGATAGAGTAAGGCAAAAAATAATGTTAGTACTTCATATACATAAAGTTCCATCGCGCTTCGTTAAAAAGTTATCGACCTTTAAAATTAACAGTAATAAAAACCTATTTCTATTATAACTTTAAAATTTTTGTTACAGGATGTGTGATATTTTGACATATAAATAACATAGCCTTATACGAACGCTTCTTTCCATAGGTAAACGTCTGTTAAATAAGTCGGGGTTATACAGGGTAATTTTTTTTTTGCAGTTTTATATATGCATTTTTGATAGAGGTAAAAATTTGATATTTTGCTTTAATCGATTGATTTTTCATCTTTTCTCTACAAGAAAAGGTATTCCTTATTGGAATTGATATCTTGTACCATTTTTTATAATATCGCATTTTAAATTCATATACCCCAAACATACCAGCATATTGTATGTAATAAAAAAAAATCCATTTATTTGAGAAATTTAGGAAAATATAGATTTTTAATTACATAGGTATAAAATTTAAAACTGTGTAATATACAGATTCCTAACTACCTACGGTTCGAGAGATCATATACCGCTTCTGAGATACAGAGCGTTAGAGTTTAAAAAAGAAGTATATTTTTATAAAAATCCTTAAACCGATGTGGTTTAAATATAGTACAGTTGTTTGTAGTTATAAGGCATTTATTTAGCCTTGACCATATTGAGACTGGTTCCACTGGCGATGGCGTCTCGGTGTGGACTATAGCCAACTCGTAACTAAAACTTTACTGCTTGTACTTCGCTTTGTAAAGAAAAACAGATTAACGCCACTCTTACCCTAGAAAGCATTGAAAGACGACATAAAATAAAAAACCAAAAATGAACAATAAACAGCAACAGTAATCCAAAATTCAGTCTTTATTTTTGACATTCTAACTGAAAAATATAAATCGAATAAAATTTTTAAAAACTTACATTTTTAAAAAATATTTCGTCCTTATTAACAAAAAACCGTAAAAAAATTATTATATCTAAGTTATAAAATTATAAAATGAAAAGATTCTAATTAAGCAATACTTACTAATAGAAATATACTTATCCAAGTTTATTTAAAAACCACACTTTTCGTTTGTTGTATTCATTTAAATTGTCAAAATCTAAAATTTATCATTTTTCATACGTGAAAGAATGAATATAGATTTATAAATACTTATATAGAAGTTACTTAAACAATGTGGTTATTAAATAGAGTTTGTCCGTGCTAAATCTATTAAAACTTGATAAAAACTATTTTTGGTGGACTAGTTTCTAACACTCTAAACTAACGACCTGATTTTTTTAAATTTTAATAAAAATTGTTTAATATTTCTGTAAGAAATTCTAGGCAGTAACTTATCCTTACCATATTAATTATCCTCCTTTCATAAGACACTTTAGGTATAAGTACCAAAAATATGAACTTTTTAAGAAATTTTTTTTTTCCCAAAATTTTAAATTTTAAAGAAATATGTTTATAAAGTTTTGGAACTACTTAATTGACTGCATTTACTTATAATTTAATCCTGATGTAGATATGTATCTAAAGTTTCATTATTTATTTAAATACCTACCAACCAAAACAAAATTGAGGACCATTTTTTTATTAATACATTTTTAAAGTCATATTTACTGCTTCCTTTAAAAATAAAACGACTTTAGTTTATTGCAGCACCATTTAAATGAATGACTAGATAGCCAGGTCTACCCGTCAACTCCCCTATAGAAAACCTTTACAACTAGAAATAAAATAATAATAAAAATTATAAATTATAAATTTTAAAAAGTAGGTAGAGCATGCATGATCTAATTAAGATGGCGACTTCTGAAAATGTGTTTTTACTATAAAAACGGACATACAAAATGAACTTTTAAGACATAACCTAAGAAAATAAATAAAAATGCAGAATAAATGCTAAATAATCGCTAATCATCATCTTATTGGCAATTAAAATCATCGGCAGCTGGTTCTTCTTCAGCTTCGTAATCATCATCGCAAGTAGCTTCTTGGTACTGCTGGTACTCTGACACTAGATCGTTCATATTTGATTCGGCTTCTGTGAATTCCATTTCGTCCATGCCTTCGCCTGTGTACCAGTGAAGGAAAGCTTTTCTTCTAAACATGGCAGCGAATTGTTCTGAGATTCGTTTGAATAGTTCTTGAATGGCTGTAGTGTTTCCTGTAAAAAGGAAAAATAATATTTACATATGCAATCATAAAGCCCCCATTAAACGATCAATAGTATACAATGAGGATATTAAAAGTCCTTCCCCCCCTTTATCTTTTGAATGGGAAAAGATATCGAGGTCGAGTAAATTTTGGGTTAAAGTACTTTTGGCATAAAAATAATTTCTGTCATGTGACCTATTACTAAGGGGGCAATAGCAACTTTTTCAAATGGAAAGGGAGGTCATGTGGCACCTCGTTTTAAAGGTCTTTTAATTGCTTTCTCAACGCTACTTTGTTTAAAAATCGGTTTAGCGGTTCCAGACTTGAAACCGTTTGAAATTTGACTTAAATAGTTTAAAAACAATGCATTTTAACGGAATTGACTTGTAAGTCTGGAACGGCTGGGCTGATTTTAAAAACACAGTATCGTTAAATAGAGAATTAAAGAGCATTTAAAACGAGGTGCTACATCACCCACCTTTCTATTGGAAAAAAAATTGTTGCTAGTGTCCCCTTGACAGTAGGCCAAGTGACAGAAAATATTTTTATGCCTAAAAATAGTTGAAATATCACCCTTTTATTTAAATTTTATCCGACTTCAATACCTTGTCCAAGAGTTATGGGGGAAAGAACTTTTAAAAATCGCACTGTGTGTACAAATTGGAGCCAAACTTCAAACCCTTGTAACTCTAAAACAAATGAGCTGATTTTTAAAAATAAAACGGCAATGAATAGAGAATCAAAATGCCTCTAAAACTATGTGCCACATTCCCCCCTTTTCATTAAAAAAAAGTTATTAGTGCCCTCTTGAAACCAGACCACGTGACCGAAATAATTTTTATGCCAAACAGTAGTCTAAATGACACCCTTTTACCCAAATTTTATCTGATCTTGATATCTTGTCCCATTCAAAAGATAAGAGGGGAGGATTTTCAATATCCTTACTGTAGAACAATTATTATGGTAAAAAAGGTAGTGTTCATGCAAGTCAAATATTAAAATATCAATTTTAGTGCCGTCTGGTTTAGTCATGAAGAAAAAAGAAAAAAGAAGGCAACAAAAGCGTGGGTAAAAACCTGGTTAAGGAGACGTGCACGTAATGCATATGGAGATCTGCTTCGAGGATTTAGTCGCGAGCCGTGACTTTTTGAAAATAGTTGAACAACTGTTTCAACACCCAGGTAAGTGGTGTTACCATTTAGCTAAAGAAAGAAACCTTAAACAAAAGCTTTCTGCCAGGAACCTCTGGGTTCCTGAACACTCGGAATAAAAGGCAATGAAAAAGTAGATGAACTAGCAAGAGCTGGGTCATCTAGAAGGTTCAACGGTCCAGAATTAGTACACGCCTGAACAGGTGATAAAAATAACAGTAAGTAGATGGTCAGCAACATCTAGATCATTGACATGGATCACCTGGCCAAAGACATGCAAAGAAAACACTAGGCGATCCTTTCAAGAGGCTAATAGCTAAGGTTCTCATATTGAAGCGTACTTTGTTAGGGAAAGTAGTAGGACTTTTGACAGCCCACTGCCATCAAGAAGGCACACAGAAAATTGGCATTTACATTGGTCCATAACATGCAGGCTTTGCGGAGAACAGGAGAAAACAGGCTCACACATAATATACCACTGCCATGTCCTGGCACGCAAAAAAAAACAGTAGGTTTGGAAAATTATTAGAACTTTTTTATTTTCTTCCCAATTATAGCCATAAATATTACTGCCTACTTTTCTTCGTGCAAGATATTGATACATTTTGATATTAGCACAGTAATATTGAAGTGTAGGGATAGCTATTGGGTATATTATACAGTGGAAAGTTTTATTTCTGGTTTTAAAATATAAATTTTAAATACAAAAAATGGTTTTGCTATTCTACGATAAATAGGACATGCCTTTTTAAATACCAAAAATATTACGTGTAGCGCAAAACTGAAAAATCTGGCAACAATGGGAGAATCAGTGTTTAATTCCATTTACCCAGAAACCTTCAATTACCTAAACCCAAAGTCGATTGATGAGATAAGGTCACGACATTCGCCATATTGGCTAGCGCGGCTGTGACGTCAAGTCGGGCCATTTTCGGCCATGTTTGATTTTAGGCAGATCAGTGGCGTAGAATTAAGAAGAAAACAAAAAACTGTATGTAGTAAACAAAATTTATTGGATTATTTAAATAGGCATAAGTTGAAACAAAAACATAAATGTGGTTTAAATATTGAAAATTAAAAATTATCAAAGCGACGACAGGCCGATGAGGTACCTGGCAGAGCAAAACATTTTCCATGGTTCCGAAAGTCAAAAACCATTTTAAAAACTTTGTATACAGGGTATCCGCTAATGAATGGTACACAGGAAAACCACAGATTCCTTTTGCCAAAATATTAAGATTTAACCAAACATACCTAATATCCAAAAGTTTATAATAAGGAAGATACGGGGGTGTCATAGTAAAAAGAAAAAGTAAATTTATTTCTATAAATCTTCCCCCTTTTTAAATATCCTAATAAAACGGTATCTAGGGGTTTTTAAACATAAGCTTTTCAGATCGAATATTAATTTTTGTGTGTAGACTAGAGGGGGATGGGTAAACTATTTAAAATTATCTAAAACTACCCAATTTTTTGTTACTACTCTGTATGTATGTAAACTAGTAAGCTTCTCTATACTTTCTGCACAAAAAGGTATACTTAGTAAGAATCGGTCTTGACAACCGTTTTAAGGTATTCACGTTTTAGTTGTTTAGTGCACCCGAAAGTAAGTATGTACCTTCAATAACATCGTATTAGCTATAATTACAATTGCGCAGATATAAATATCTGATATCTAAAAACTCCTGGATACCGAGTTTTATTAAAATGTTTAAAACATATCAAAAATTATCGAAATGCATAGATAAAAGATATTTATATCTCTTTAACACCCGTATCTGCTTTATCATTAACTTTTGGATATAGGTATGTTTGTTTAAATCCTAAATGGGTATTTTCGCATAAGAAATCTGTGGTTTTTCTGTGTACCATTAATTAGCGGACACTCATCTGTATTATATGTATATAAAAACACGAATGATTGAAAACTATTCGACTAAGCAGTATCAAAATCTCTAAAATAAAACGAGTCCGAACCAATAATATGTGAAGTCTCTAAACTAACCAAAAACATTAACAACTGTAAATCCTTCCAAAATATACAACCCAAAATGAAAATGGCAAATTTCCACAGTTTTTACCAAACAAAGCTTCGACAAGGCACGACTCTGTCATCAGCTGATAATGCTACCAACTTTGAACAGAACTGCCAACCCAAATCGTAATTCTCACACCCTCACGTCCCTGACAAAAGCTATCACCGGTCTTGCTTATGTCTAAACCCCTTCTCATAAAGAAACTCTGTCTACGATTAAGAAGTTAGAGGATAAAAAATCAATTGGCCTAACATGCATGCACACCAATTTCATGGGTAAGATCTGATTTTCTCTACAAAAAATTGTAGCAGAACTAGTTGTAAAGATAAGGTGTTTACTTATTATTTTTATATTTACCTATAAATGTTGAAGACATCTTGAGACCTACTGGAGGAATGTCGCAAACAGCAGTTTTTACGTTATTTGGAATCCATTCGACAAAGTAACTACTATTTTTGTTTTGGACAGCCAGCATTTGTTCATCTACTTCTTTCATTGACATTCTACCTGTAAAGTAGAAAAATAAAAAATTATTAGAATTGTTATTTTATAAGCATTAGAGGTGTATAAATTAAAAAAAAACTGTTGAAGGGCTAAGATAAGACATTATTTATCTTCTGAGTCGAAAATATGTGGGCTTTAAATTCTAATTTTTTATATATAATTGTCATATTCCACAGATAAAGCCTATAGTCTAAGAGCCAGTGGATAGCAGACCGTCTGTATTTTACCAAAGCTTATATTTTGCTCAATGACTGTCCTATATAACTACCTTACATGAGATGATGCTTCCCTAAGCCTAGCGAGGGATAGCTATGACGCCACTCAGGTAAGACAGGTACCTACCTAAATTTGACCAAGCTCGGTAGTATTTTACCAAAGCTGTCGTTTGGATACATTGAAGAGAATATTTAATGTGAACAAAAAAACCCTTGGCGGACGATTTAGCTGGTTGTAATTTGGTTGTGATATAATTGGATACAGTATGTCCACGGATGGACTTTACAATAGGACAAATGGACCAAAAATTTAAACTACGTTTATTTTTAATAATTCAGCAAAGTGTTAAATAAAAAAGGTTTTTAAATTAAATGAGGATCCCATATCTGAAATTTAACATAAAATAAACCAAATTTTGTTTTTAATGTCATATTTTTAAAAACATGTTTTACACCTTTTGTACGTAATTTACCTGCTTTTACATTCTTGCATTTAAGAATATTTGACGAAATTTGACATTCATTATTGTGTTCTATTCAAACTAGATTAATTACGTAAAAGAGGTGTAAAACATGATTTAAAGAAATATGACATTAAAAACAAAATTTGGGTTATTTAATGTAAAATTTAGATATGGAATCCTCATTTAATTCTAAAAATCCTATTTTATTTAACATTTTGCTAAATTATTAAAAATAAAGGTAGTTTTGTCTTGGTCCATTTTCACATTTTTGTAGTTTTGGAGCCCCTGTATAAAACGAAACAAACTTCTTAACATAAATCATACATACTGTATAATATACAGAGCCCGTCAGATATATGGACACAAATGAATTTTTTTATTACACATTTCCCAAAAAAAAAATAATAAAATTTTCTTCTTTCTTTCAAACCTAAAATACCACTGCCAAAATTAAAATATCTTCATTTGTATACGGGGAGATACAAAAATATGAAAATGGTTTAAGGGGAAAGTACCCTTATTTTTCAGAATACATCCATATATTATTTGGAAAAAGTATCTCAAACTGAAGGTGTCAAATATAAACTCACAGCCACCTATCTCAAAAACGTTTTTTAAAATTTTTTGCTAATATTTTTGCGCCACTCTGTATTTGAATCAAAACGATGCACTTTAAGTTAAGGGGTTAAGGCTTTAATTATTATTTTTAATGTTCGGGTTATTTTTAGATACATTTTGTCAAATTTAACGACGTTTTTTTCTAGTTGGACGCAAAAATATGAGTATTTTCTAGAACTTATTTTTATTAAGTTATTTTCTGGTTTGTTTTTAATTGAAACTAAAGTTTTACATTACATACCTATTATATCCGATAGAAGGTTGACATTAAAGTGCATCGTTTTCATTTGAATACAGGGTAGCGCAAAAATAATAGCAAAAAATAAAAAAAATGGTTTTTGAGATAGGTGGCTGTAGCTTCATATTTGACACCTACTAATAATTTAAGATACTTTTTCCAAATAAAATTTGGATTTATTCTAAGAGATAAGGGTTCTTTACTCCTAAACCATTTTCATATTTTTGTATCTCCCCGGTATACAAATGAAAATATTTTAATTTTGGCAGTGGTACACTTTATTAAAAATATTTTTTTTTTAAATGGAATGAGTGATAAACAAATTTTCCATTTGCGTCCATATGTCTGATGGACACTGTATACATTTTTTGCCGAATTAATTATACTCTCAGAGTTGGCAAAATAAAAAGCCGCTGGCTTTTTGTGGGAAAAAAACCACTATAATTTTAAACAAAAAGCCACCACACAAAAATCCATACAAAAGTCCAGTAAACAGACTATTTTTAACGGAAATACATAATTTATTAAATACATAAAAATAAAACTGTACCAATTTTAGAATACTGAAATAACGTAGATAATGGTAATACCCAATAATTTTACAAGTTTGGAAACTCTTTTTGGAAAAAGCCTATTTTTTAAGTAATTCCAGACAAATCTATGAGTATTAAATATTGTCTACAAAAAAGCAAATCTTGCAGATGGAGATGTAAAAAAATCTGTCATTTTAATTAAATTATTTTTAATTTTTTTAATAAATAATTAAATTTAGATTTACCAGTTTGCCACCACTTACTATATGCTGGATAATACTGTTTAATACCGAAGTTTCAAACAATGATTTTAGAATACAGTTCAGTGTCTTTTATTCCTAACAGCAGATAATTTTGTACGATCATTCCAAAAGACATTTTTCTCTCTGCCGCCAATTTGCCGATTTGATATTAAAATTTGAGATCAAGACGGTCAAAAATTCAGAAAAACACAAAAATCCTTTAAAAACACAAAAATCCACCAAA
Organism: Listronotus bonariensis; assembly: GCA_014170235.1. NCBI lineage: Eukaryota > Metazoa > Arthropoda > Insecta > Coleoptera > Curculionidae > Listronotus > Listronotus bonariensis. Next base: position 88,564 of record JACEGR010003305.1, read on the forward strand.
AAACACAAAAAGCTAATACAAAAATCCAGCCACCACTACACAAAGAGCCGGTTTTTAGCCAACCCTGTATACTCTTCAATATGTCCAAACGGCTGCTTTGGTAAAATACTGCCAAACTTGGTCAAATTTCGGTACCTGTCTTACCTGAGTGAAGTTAGCTAGCTACCTGCGCTCGGCTTAGTGAAGCCCGATCTTATGTAAGGTATGTAAATGAGAGTCACTGGGCATAATATAAGCTTTAGTAAAATACAGACGGTCTGATATGCACTGGCTCTTGGACTGTAAGTACTTATAACGTAATAAAAACAAGTAAGTACCTCTAAATACCGCAGCAACGGTAAGATATCTTCCGTGCCTGGGATCACATGCGGCCATCATATTCTTAGCATCAAACATTTGCTGAGTCAATTCTGGGACAGTCAAAGCTCTGTATTGCTGACTACCTCGTGAAGTCAGTGGTGCAAATCCGGGCATGAAGAAGTGAAGACGGGGGAATGGAACCATGTTAACAGCTAATTTACGAAGGTCAGCATTTAGTTGCCCGGGAAACCTAAAGAGAAATTTTTATAAGTACAAGCGGTTAATACTCAATCATTTATTTTCTAAAAAATATAAATATTTTAAAGTACTTATAATAAATACAAATAAATAAAAGTTTAAATTGCCAAACCCGCCTAGAATACAGTATATATACATTAAACAATTAATAAAATCTTTATTTTTTAAATCGGATACCATTGAGTTTAAGAACAACGAAATTAATGTTATAGATAATACACTTTGATATGTGACTTCTGGTGATAATTGACGCATTTTTAGTAATAAATTTTTCACTTAAATTACCATTTATTGTAGGGCAATGATTTCCACAACTAAAAAGTGTATTAGAGAATAAATAATCAAAAAAGAAAATTAATTAGCACAACACAAAAATAAGTTTTGTTTTTGGCTATCGAGTGCACAAACTGCAATTTTCTTGCCCAATGATTTGTTTGTGTAATACTAGCTTAAATCAGTGTAAAAATAATGATGTAGGCATACTGGTAGGGGAGCCCAAGAGGATGATTTCGGGATTTACTATAGCATGGCAGATTAATATACCGGAGGATACCTTGTACCCGGTTAACTATCTCTAACAAATATGAGCGCCTTATACAAGGCCGATCGTAAAAAACAAAAAAAATACATCAGAAATTTTCGAGTGCGTCAGATTAAGATAGGGTGAGTTAATTACATGCCAAACAGTGTATATTTCACCAATCTGGCAGTTTGAGAGTGACGTAAAGAAAGTGGAGGGCTACAACGTTAAAAAAAATAACTATGACATTGTTTAGCGTGGCTATTTTTATTACTTTAAGAAAAAAATCAAGGATAACGAAAAAGTATAATCCGATACAATCCGAATCATTTCTACAAGCCGAAATAATAACAGTATTTTTGACATATTTAAAAATCTATAGCCGCGTTCCTGACCGATAAAAAGTATACTTTAAAAACTTTTTTCTTTTTTATCATCTAAGCTTTGCCAACCAATAGGTCTCTATGACGCTGTATTCCAAAATTCCAATTCCGAAAATTGCTTTTTATCTTAGTAACAGTTAGATTGACTAGCTCCTCTCTATTATGCTTTAGAAACTCTGGCCTGGCTCTCATGGAGTTGGTCCAATTATTTTCCGGCTCGAAGGACCATGTCTAAGTAACGTAAAAATTGGACTGTATCTGTATACAAAATTCTTTGTGGAGCGGAATAATTGTGCATTTACATTGTACCTTATACATCCACAAGGAATCAGCAGAAGACTATGTAAGTCAACTTAGTAAACAGCTGCAAGAAATACATGAAGAGGTTCGTAACAGGTTACAAAAAAATAGTGACCATATGAACTCCTGCTATGACTTGAACGCCAGGGACTTGTGGTCGGTAAAGTGGAATTCAGCTAAGAAAAGCCAGAGACATCATAAAAGTGAAGACGGCAATCAACCATTTCTTTCTAATCGCGTCGTTTAAATGGTGTGCAAGTACATAGAGGGGAATAATTTGAAAGTGAGGCCGAAGTGATGACCGCGTGGCTTTTTCTCAGCTAAATCGTAGTCATGGAAGGACAATATAGGTAAGTAGTAACATGACTTATATAATCTGGTGTATCGTATTTAAAAAAGTCCACAGGAAAAGATAAAAATTGTACATTTAGAAAGGCTAAGCCGCTATTAAGACCTAGAAGATTATTCGACCAAAACTTGGGAGGAATCATATTAATTATGGGATAGAAAGCAAAGATAGTGTAATCAGGACGATAGTGCACAAATCTTAAGGTTACAATTTTGCAGACAAAAAAGTGCAATTCATATGATTGCAAAATTGCGATATTGAATTGAAGAAACCGATAGTGCAAGAAAGCTACCTAAAGAAAATACTCACCTTAGACATGTGGTTACTCCAGACATTGTTAGAGAAACAAGATGGTTCAGATCACTATAACTTGGATTGGGTACTTTTAATGTCCTAAAGCAAATATCGTAGAGAGCCTCGTTGTCTATACAGTAAGTTTCATCGGTGTTTTCTACAAGTTGGTGTACTGAAAGTGTGGCGTTGTATGGTTCTACGACTGTATCAGAAACTTTTGGACTAGGCATTACGGAATATGTGTTCATAATTCTATCTGGATATTCTTCTCTGATCTTTGAAATTAAAAGTGTGCCCATACCAGAACCTGTACCGCCTCCAAGTGAATGTGTAAGTTGAAAGCCTAAAAAGTTTTTTTTTTGTAAATATATATTTGGTCTAAATGGTCTGTACAAAATGCTACCCACCAATTCATTAAGCCAAAATACAATGATCTGAAGTAATTTATCTTCACAAAAAGTGGATCTTTACCAGATACAGTTTCCATTTTATTTTTAAATATTTTATTTTGATATTAAAAAATGTTTTCTCAAGATACAGTTTTAGAGGGGTTTTCAGAATGGGATACCGAAATCTGCTCATGTGTCAAAATGTAGAAAGAGCCATCTGCAGTCCTTTCCTTTGGTTCAAAGTGTTGGGGTATATTATAGCTTTAGTAAAGAATTTATTTTCTCTCATATTTTAGAAAGAAAAACGTTATCCCTAGTAAATATCAGCTACGAGCAACCATTAGCAACCATTTTTAAGACATTTCAAATTAAACATTTTATTCTATGCAAAATAATTCGTTTACGAATTTACCATAATTTACTTACACCAAAATACAACAATTTACCACTACTTACCTTTTTTGAAAAGCTGATTGTTTGCGAGATAGAAACAGGGTGCTAAAGTAACAAAATTAAATTAAAAGTTTGACAGCCTGTATCATAAAACGAACAAGTTTTAGACTAGGTATATTAAATGAAATCGCTGTATTTTGACTCAAAGAAATTGTGGTAACATTTTGCATTTTATTGAGATACCGGGATGCTTAGATAAACCGTAAAGGAATCTCAAGAACGGTTGATAATAGCAATATTTATCAAATATATAACTTTATTTTTTGCAAAATATATAGGAAAATAAATATTTTTACTCAAGCTATAATATACCGGACCAAAAAGTTATGACATTTTGAATGTCGGCAGAGGAATGCTAAAGACTGCCTTTTACAACAACAAAAAATAGCAATTTTTAATATCTTACTCTGAAACTTGGACCGAGGTAAACTGGGTAAGATCTTTGGATTTTGGCATAAAGATTTTGTGGTAGCATTTTGTACGGATCTTCTAGATACACCCTGTATATCTTTTGAGTGCGTATTTTTAAGGTGTTTTAATACATTTTGTAATAATTTAACTAAAATATTTAAAAAAACTAACTAAATAAAAGGTCGATACTAACCTTGTAAGCAATCACAGTTTTCCGCTTCTTTTCTAACTACGTCTAATACTGCATCAACTAGTTCAGCTCCTTCGGTATAGTGTCCTTTGGCCCAATTATTTCCAGCACCTGATTGTCCAAATACAAAGTTATCCGGTCTGAAAAGTTTTCCATATCTGCCTGATCGGACGGCATCCATGGTACCGGGCTCCAGATCCAGAAGAATTGCTCTTGGTACGTATTTACCTCCATTATTAAGTGATGCAACTGAAAATAAAATAATTATTAAACAATATATACCAACACTATTTAAACTATCAAGATTAATATGTAATATATGCCACATTTATGGGTAGTTTTGGCTAATGCGTAAAAGAAGACAGTCTAAAGCGAGACAAACTTAGTTTTTTTTTCCATTGATGGTACAAGGTCAAAAGTAGTCTGTAGAATATTGTACTTAGTTTTCCCCACATGTTTTTTTTTTTTAATTTTATCTCTGTAATGTTGTATTTTTAATTTGTAGTCTACTTACAAATCAGCAGGAACTTCTTCGTCTTACTTAAGTGTTTAAATTATTTAACGTTTACCTTAATACGTACCTGCACGGACAGAGAAGAAGATACTTAAATTAAATTTAATTTAGTACTACATTAAAACAGTCGACGTTACTAGCGTATCAAAGGGGCCGGTCCGCCCCGAGCCCCTGTTCGAAGGGGCAAAGGGCCCCCTTTGGAGGTAACGACCTTTTCTTTTTTTTTTTTAGGATTCTCAAGTTTATTGTTACAAGGAAAAAGTATAGAAGGGGCGATCCTGACCTTGAAAAAGTACCTTCATAAAGTATGCTATGGGCCCCAACTTTACTAGCTACACTACTGGTCGACGTTTTTTGGATAAAAACTTTCTCTGTCTGATCGCCACCTGCTAGTGCTCAGTACATTAAAACTTATTTTGAAAAAATCAGCTGGCACGACGTGTATATGTTGTATAAATTAAAACGTTAACAAAAAGTTATAAACTATTAGATTTAATTTCATGATTTGGATGTAAAAAATAATCCATGGTCACCATCTTAAAAATTGTTGTGCTATGTCATTAGAAAGTGTAGGTGTCAGGTGTAGAATTTAATTGTAAAATAAAATAGGGGTGTTTGTTAAAGATAATTGGAAAATTTGGACTGTTTTTTCGTCAATTACATTAAAAATTTAAGTTAAGAAATGTCTGTATATTATTTTAAAAAAAATAGGATATATTACTGCCCCTGGAAGTTATAACGTCATATTTTAGTTCACAGCCTACTAGACAAAATTAGTTTTTTAAAGCAAAAATAATGGTAGTACTTGTTTTTTTTAAGTAATCTCTGATGTCGGGTTGCCAATTTAAAAATAAACATCATTTATTTATACAGGGTGTCCGAAAAGTCAACTAAAATACTAAAAGGGCTGATAGAACAACCCATAAGTATCCAGAAAAACATAAAATCAGTAGAAAATGGTTTTCAAGATATTGGCACTTAAAATTATGCGCTTATAATATAACGTACAATTTTTGAAAAATCGATAAAAAAAAAGAAAAAGAAAGAAGACCACAAAAGAATATCCTGTGTCACCCGGTAAACATATATATTTTTTTACAAAGAGGACACTACAAGATTTGGATTTGGATAGAGTTACACATAAACAAGAACTATCCATTCTAAGTTTTAATAGTTGGTCGGCATTCAACATGTCCGGTGTCAAATTTCAAAAAAGCAAGACATCTGCTTTATTTTCGACTAAGTTCAGTGGTCTAAACTACCGTATGTATGTTCTAAATTTGAGATGTCTATTTTTGTATGGTATCTTTTATGCTTGTAACTTCTTAAGTAGCATTTCAAATAGGCAATTACTTTAAAAGAGCAGAAGTTTTTAAGAAACAATTTGTTCATTGAGATAAGTGTATTGCGTATTGTATAATTTGTGAGTTTATATTAGGCCTTTAAATATTCTATTTATTATGTATTTTATATATTTATATTATGTATATATTTTATGTATATTTACTTATTGTATGTATATTATATCTTATTACCACCTTTTTATGTCTAAATATTTGATAGAGTTATACAGAATGCCCGAAAATCTCATGTCATAATGATAAGGCTGACAGAGTGAACCAAAATAGTGCTGGCACTTTATACAGTGAGGTCCTAAAGTTCGTCGCCCCCTTCTAATTCTGAACCGTTCGGTATATTTTCATGGAACTTGAAACAATATTTTATGACCAAGGTCTGCAATTTTTACATAACAATGACAGCCCTAATTGTCAAGGTGACAGCTGGGCCTAATATTACGAAAAAAAATTAAATGGAAAGGGGGATCTTGTGGCATTTCATTTTAAAGCTGCTGGCAGGTACTTAACAACCCTAGAATATGAAGTCAATAACTTCACCTACTACAAAATGGCGGTACTTTTAAAATTACCTAAATTCCTGATTTCGATGGCCATATTTCCGAAAGTAATAAAGTTAGATGTACTTAATATATTATTTTCTTAAAGCTCTTTTAAAAATCTTTTAAATGGTGATATAATATACAGGGTGCGTCATTAAAAAATATATACTTTTTTGCTACCCTGTATGTTACCACCAGTATCACCATTAAAAAGATCTTTAAAAGAGCTTTAAGGAAATATCATATTAAGTACATCTAACATTATTAGTTTCACCATTTTGTAGTAGGTGAAGGTATTGACTTTATATTCTAGGGTTGTAAAGTACCTGTCAGGAGCTTTAAAATGATGTGCTACCTTTTCATTTAATTTTTTTGCAATATGGCGCCCAGCTGTCACCTTGACATTTAGAGCTGTCATTGATATGTAGAAAATTGTAGACCTTGGTCATAAAATATTTTTCAAGTTACATGAAAATATACCAAACAGTTCAGAAGTTAGAAGGGGGCGACGGACTTTAGGACCTCACGTATAAAAAAAGTACAAAGATCTTGACTGCTTTACTTTGCTATAATTTTGATATTGTCAAAGCAGAAAAAGACACTTAATATTTAAGATAAATAATTTAAAAAATGAAACAGTTTAAAATGCTAAAAAGTTATTGAAATTTATTTCAAAATACATGTGGACAAAAAGCAAGTTATCAGTTTTCCTAACTGTATTTTGCCACAATATTAACGGAAATGTAATTCGAAACGAAGTTTAAATTTAATCAGAAACCATATAATATTATCCCGATAAATAATAACTTTCATGAAAATATATTTCTGTCATTATTTTATGCATATTCTAGGCAAATTTAGCGAATAGGATACCATAGGGAGCATTCAGTTGAGTACAGCGCTAGAGTGCTTTAATTCTGTGATAAAGGGCCTTATCTCTGTAAATTCACTGAATGCGCCTTATTTCTTTTTGGTTGGACTATTGACTTTGCTCAAAACAGAAGAAAGGTCATAAAAAAATCTATATAACAAAAATAGAGTTATGTCCCCTCTAAAAATGACAAGATAAATTTAATTTCTAATGAAAAAGTCAAAGATTTTAAGAAGTATGTCCTTGCGCTTTTTAAAACACTTTTTACAAACGGGGCGTCAATACAGCAAAAATACACTCCTGGACAAAAAAAAACGGACAAAGAAAATTTTGTTAAAATTCAATTTTAAATAACTTTTTCGGTTTTTTCACCGGTTTTTATTATCTTCTTGTCCAGTGATAGCTTCTTTTATCACAATTATATGGGAATATCAAAAGTTTATAGGATTGGGTTTTATACAGGGAAGAGCCAAATTCGCATTTTGACCCAAATTTTGAACACCCTGTGGAATAATTTAAAGTCACAATTATTTACCAGTGTATTGGATTTTAAAGCCCCATCTTTCTGTTGTTAATTTATATAGGTATCTCTATTCTAATAAAGGAAACACACATTTTTAAAAAAGACATTGAAATTTTAATATAATTATTCTTTTACACCTTCCTAAAATTTTCATTTTTTATGATAAAAATAAATACAAACGTTAACTTGGTTTCGTAGTTTCCAAATCAGTTATCAGGTTATTCCCATTCTTTAAGATATACAGGGTACAACAAAAGAATGATTTTAAAATATCAGTAAAAAGATCATTTAAAGACCTTTAGAAAAATGTTACATTTAATATACCTACTTATCTTTATAACTTTCGGGAATATGACCATCAAAATTTTAAGTTTCCCTATACGTTTGCATTATAGCGTATATAACCCAGTCCAGAAAAACATGTGCCCGCAAACATGAAAACATTTGTATAACAACTGAATAAAAGTTGTTTAAAATGTGGTTACAAACATTTTTTTAAATTCCGAAATTCATTTAGTATCACTGATTTGTTTAAATGTTTTTAAACAGCTTTCATACAGTTTTTTGTACAATTTTTTTTTATGTTTGCGGACATGCGTACATATGTAGGTCAGGACTAGGCTTATTACGACATCATAATTAAATTGCCCTGTTTTCCTTAAGAAAATATTTCCGTTTAATATTTATAGAGTTATTGATATAAATACAAAAGAAATGTTAAAAAAGATAGGGCTTTAAAATTAAATACTCTACAAAAATTGTGACATGAAATTATTCCACAGAGTGTTCGAAAATTTGGATCAAAATGCAACATTTGGCTCTGTCCTGCATAACATCCAATCCTATAAATTTTTTGCGTTTCCGTATTAAATAATAATCTTGAAAGGAGCTACTGAACTAAAATGTAATTGAAATCGGTAAAAAAACAAAAAGTTATAGAAGATTGAATTTTAACAAAATTTAGTTTTTTTGGCTATTCGGCCGTCGGTTCTTAGTAGACTACTTGCGTACTACTGGGTAGTACACACAAACGAAACGTCAAGGAAACAAAATCTGCAACAACGGCCGAATAGCCCAAAAAACTTAAGTTTAGCAGAAGATGGCCGCGAAAGCCTTACACAGTATGTAAAATTTTGTTTGTCCGTTTTTTTTTTGACCAGGAGTGTACATATCTTTTATTTTAATAACCACCCTATTATGAGTATGTAGAAAATGCGTCTTGTTTTTTTTACGCAGAAAACATGCGTCGTAGAAAGAATATCTTAAGATAAAATTGGTACAAAAGTAAATGAAAATATTAAAAAATGTTTTTTAAAAAAGCAGCGACATTGCATATTTGTCTTTAAAAATATATGGTGCACAATCCGCTCAAACCCGTCTGGAAGAAATAAAAAAAATTTGGCTAAATACCAAATTTTAAAATACTTAGATTGGTTTCACAAATATACTATAAGTATAGGTTTTTACTTTACCACCCCACTCAGGGTGTCAACTGCTGCTTTTAAAAATAATCTCAAGATTTACACCTTTGAGGAACAACATCTTATTCTGAAACAACATGTACAGGATGTCGAAGAATATGTGGGCAATTTCTGGGATTTATATGGAACACATAAAGATAATGTGACAATTTCATATAAAATATTTTCTTAAAGTGCATTTTTACAGAGATATGTGCCCTTAAAGGACGTCACTGAAAATCGTTTTTTTAATAACTTTTATATCACTTGATATATTGAAATCATTTTTTAATACGATAAATACCAGCATAAAGTAACATACCTACGGATAAGAGAAACCATGGCATGCTAAAATTTTCGTACCGCTTTTACGGCAGGCTTGGCGGCAGGCTTGTCATTTTTCCAGTTTACACTTTAAATGCGTCGGTCGAAGCCTCGCCTCGTGTAACATCAGCGGTGGGGAGACACGTAAGCTTACTGAAATGACTAACTGGCGGTATTTCAACGAGAAACGAATAAAATTATATTGGGAGTTTTCGCATGACCTGTCCTTAAATCGGCTATTCCATGATAACTCTTATAATTTCCTTACTCTATCTATAATACCAGTTAGGACTCCTTAGTACGGTACCCTTGTAAAACATTTGCCCTTACACAATAACACCGATTATTTTTACACCCTGTATAATAAAGGAATAAAAATATTATTTTTAAATAGCCTCATTCCTTAGCTAAAAAAAGGTACTCCTGTTCGAAATTGATAAAGTGAAGCGTTTTCGAGAAAAAACATTTTGATTAAATAGGGTTGTATTGAATAATTTTGTTTGTCGGTTCGACATACGCTTCCTCTTATTTTATGCTTTTTCTAGCTTTAAAAAGCTAAAAAAATACTAGTTTTTAGTACCTTTGCAACAGAATAACCTATTGCTATTGTTAAATACAGGGCCGTATTAACCCTATGAGGCGCCCTAGGCTACAAGTCCCAGAGCGCCTATTTTGGGTGTCAAAAAATTTTGAAGAGAAAAAAAAAAAAAGGTCCGTACCTCCGTTGGCCTTATTTTCCTTTTCAGGCCTTACTTCTTAGAACAGGAATTTCTTACTAATACCCACCCGACCTAAACTCGCCTGTCTGGCGCCTACTTTTTTCATGGCGCCCTAGGCTGTAGCCTAGTCAGCCTAATGGATAATACGGCACTGGTTAAATACTTATTTTATTTCTATATTATACAGGGTGTAAAAATAATTACCACTATTGTGTAAGGATTAGTCCGCACTCGGCGAATTAAAAATGTTATAAAAGGATACCATTTTAAAGAGTTCTCACTTGTATTCATCATATTAAAAAATATTTCATTATACTATAAAAGTTATTCAAGAAAAACCGATTTTCAGCGGAGTCCTTTAAGGGCACAAATCTCTGTAAAGAATGGCTTTACGAAAAAAGATAAGTATAAAAACGTCTCATATTATTTTTACGTGTTCTTTATAAATCCCCGAGATTGCCCACATACTCTTGGACACCCTGTATCTCAGTCCATTTTTGTATATGTTCGGATAAAAATTAACTTTTTTATACTCCTTTTCTAGCAATATAGACTAAAGAAAACAAAAGTTTTTTTCTTTTGTATGCCTACATACAGGTCGTGCCACTTTAACACGTTTATAGGGATTTTTTGCTAATAGCAGGAAAGGTGTTAAGCAACAACAAAGCAAGACCGATGCGTCAACCCATCCGGAATGTTTACATGCAGACATTGTTGGTCTAATGTCCTCCTGCTAGTGTTCAACATAGGTACTGAAAGTCAGTTTAAAGATATCGAGCTGCACGACGTGTATCTACTTATTTTTCGTAATATTTCCTTTACACTTACATTATACTTAAAATAATAAATCAAACTGCGTCAATACTACTTACGTATATGTATATCAAAACCACAAAATATTATCGTTAGTCCAATTATGGAATTTGCTTCTATTTTAGTTTTTTCAACCAACAAATAAACCACTAAATCTATGTTTATTATACCAGTGAGTCAGAAACCTTGTTAACTGGGGACACACATGTTGGTCTTTGAAAGTGGTAACTTAATACGACTACAATGTAATGTTAATTTTAGCACTTCGTTAAACGTCTAATGTCACACTATATTTGTCACGGACATTAAAAGCTAAGAACACTTTGGTGTTCTATGAACCATTGTAAATCGTTCTGTAATTTGTCATTAAATGTGCAATGCCCTTTGAATGCGGTTCTGTAAATACCTCTTGGCTGGAGTCGATAAACTGTACCTTTGTAATCTAAATATTTTTCTATACAGGGTGTTTCAGAACTATGGGATCAAACTTTAAGGTGTAATTCCTTATACTATTTTATGAAAAAAATCCCATAAACATATGTCTGGAGTTGCTTTATTACTGAGAGACAGGGCGTTAAAATTTAAGAAACAAATCAGTTTTTCCCAAATATTTTTAATGTGCTTATGCCAATTTGGATAAATTTTGGTACATTTTTAAAAGTAATAAGGCGCTTATTTAGCCCTAGCCAGATTTTTATATTTAGGTCCAGTGGCGTTTCAGTGAGCACCGCAACTTATATTAATGAAAAAAAAGGAAGTCACTAACTTTTTTTCCCGTTTTTATACATATTTCTTTATAATTAAGCAATTAATAATACAACTTTTTAATTTTTTGTATTTTTTGTATCTACCTTCGTTTTTAAGAAATAAATATTAAAGCTACTTTAATTTCTTTAGCAAACATTTAAATAAAACAATTATTTGCCTTAAAGTAAATTAGCAGTCTTGTATTTTATCAAACATTTTTGTTATCTCTATTTACTAAGATCGAAATTCTTTATTTGTTAATTTTATTTTATGCTGTTTAGGGCTACTTTTTAGAATGACTTAAGTTGGCTTTATTTATTTTTCTCGAAAACTTAGGTAGATACAAAAGACTAAAAATTGTACTATTAATTGCTTAATTATAAACAATATAAAAACGTCAAAAAGAGTCAGTGGCGTATTTAATAAGTTGGGGTGCCCACCAAGATGCCACTGGACCCAATAATATCTATCTGGTTAGGGCTACTTTATATAAATGTACCAAGTTTTATCCAAATCGGCCAGGGCATATTAAAAATATATAGAAAAAACTAATTTTTTTAAATTAAATTTTTAACGCCCTGTATGGATGTAAGGAAGGAACTCCGGGTATAATATGTTTATAGGAACTTATTTTCATAAAATAATACAAGGAATCACACTTTTAAAGTTCAATCCCATAGTTCTGAAACACCCTGTATAAAAAATGGCACATGTAATAACATACCTTATTAGAATGCGAAACAGTAAGTATGTGCAATGTTTCCAAATTAAAAAGACCGGATACCAAGACGACGTAAAACGGTGAATCATTTTCATTTAAATTTTTAATATTTTTATGGTCCTTTTTTATCACAATTAATAACAATAGAGGAACGGTAAGTGCTTACGTCTTAAAAGTTTCAATTAACATAATTAAAGCTGTTAAAGATACGGCATCTTGTTAGCACCATAAAAATATTGTTTTAAAATGCAGTGCATTTCTTTAATACCCTACCCCCCTTGCTGTTATTTTTTAAATAAGTAAATTAAAAAAAACTTTAAGATATAAAATTGATGCATAGATACTTAATTTTAAAGTAAAATTGTCAGATGAAAATTTCAAGATAGCTGCTGGGCATCATCTTTAACTATTATAGCTATTAAATAAAAAAACTTATATTTTATTATCAATAAAAAAGACATTTTAAAGATCATTAAAAATGTACTGTATGTGAAATATTTTCTTTAACACTTTCGGAAATAAGAGCTTCCAATTCTTAGTGCGTATACCCTATATTTTTAGATTTATATGATCATTCATAAGATTCATATTTCCAAAACCGTATAGATAAATATATTATCAAATGTGGTATTTCTTATGGCTCAAGGAGGCCTTTCAACTATTGATAAAATATTCAGGGTGTTTCATTGTTAAAAAAAAAACAAGCTTTGTGTTATAACTTTCAATAAAAAGTCAATGGAAAAAATATAGGCACGCTACTTTTGAATTCTACGTAAGAAATCCCCAAAACTTTTCTGTTTACGATTTTTTTTTTATCTCTAAGCAATTTACAAGTGCCTTATGCCAAATTGACAAAATTTAAGAAAAAGAGAAATACTCTGTATCTTCAAAACGAATTAAAGTAGCCATGATTTACTTTCACCATTAAATACCCTGCAAGGTGGAGCGAAAAGGCGCCACTCTATACAAATTGGCGCCTAAACTTCAAAAGCTTGTAACTCTAGAACGAATGTTGCCGACTTAAAAATAAAAAAAGTGAAGAGTAAGAGAATCAAAGGGTCTTTAAAAGGGTTGCTATGCATGAGCCCCCCTTTATTTGGAAAAAACAGTTTGCTAGTACCCCCTTGACGGTGTAGGCCAAGTGATCCAAGAGTTATTTTAATGCCAAAAAGCTTGATTTAAGGTGTCACCCTTTTATCTATCTCAATATCTTGTCTGATTCCAAACATAAAGGGGGTTTAATATCGTTACTGTATACATTTTTAGATTAATTGTCAACAGACGGATTCTATAAATTTTGCGAAGTTTGAATTTTCTTTATTTAATAAAAATCAGGATTTCTTAAATAATACTAGATACTTGGACTTCCATTATCTTCATTTTTAACACGCTTTTATTAACTTGGGTTGTAACTATCTATCTATCTATCTATCTATGTAACGGAATCTTTGAGCCTAATTTTAACCAACTTCCAGCTATTCGATTTCTTTGAAACTTTGCACACGTGTCAGGACCGATGAAGATGCAATAATTTAAAAACAGTATCCCGTTATCTTTTTTGAATCGCCAGGAAAAAAAAATTCCATTATATTATAAAAACAACACCTAGGATGCCATCTGTTGGCAACATTTCAAACTTTGCTATTAAATGAAGAAGAAATTTTTTAGTTTTTACACAATTTGGTTAGTTGCACCATGGGTGTTCAATTTTTATGAACAATAAAAATATAGGGTTAGTTGCACCATTAGTTCAAGGATTCCATAATAAAAATTACATTATGTGTAATGTATACATAATACATAATGTGCAATTAATAAAAATTAACATTCTTTTTTTGGATCGCCAGGAAAAAAAATTTTCCTTTATATTATAAAAATATAAAAACAACACCTAGGTTGCCACCTGTTGGCAACATTTCAAACTTTGCTATTAAATGAAGAAGAAATTTTTTAGTGGGTTGCAATATATTGGCAACGGTCCAAACATTGCCTGGATTGCCATCTGTTGGCAAAATTTCAAACTTTGCTACTTAATGAAGAAGAAATTTTTTAGTGAGTTGCAATCTGTTGGAAAAAATTTTAAAATTTGCCACTCTTGTTCATTAAAAAATTTTTCGCCATTTTGTCAAGAGTAGCAGAAACTAAAAAATGAAAAATAATTAATAGTTTAAAAAACTAAAAAACACGCTTTTATATGCAACCGAACTAAAAATTAGAAAATAATTTTTCATTACAAAGAGTATTGTCACTTCAGAATAAAAGCGTGGGGTGCTAAATATATTAAATGTTATAATTATTCTATTTGCAAATATCTATGATGGAAAAGTTATGAAAAAATAGTAAAATGCACCTCACGCTTTTTACTCTGAAGTGACAAACTCTTTGTAATGAAAAATTATTTTCTAATTTTTAGTTCGGTTGCATATAAAAGCGTGTTTTTAGTTTTTAAACTATTAATTATTTAACTAATACACAACGTTTCCGATGGTGTCTATCTCCAACCGTTTTCAAGTGATGAACTTGTTATAACTTGTTATTACTTGAAAACGGTTGAAGTAGACACCATCCGAAATGCCGCGAATCAGATAAAAATAGAAGACAATGGAGGTCCAAGAAAAAAGTATTATTTAAAAACAACCACCCTCAATGAGGATCTCTGTTTAAAAAGCATAAATACATCAAACAGCAGCATAGATCATATCTATGGTTTGACAAGAAGTTATCATTATTAAAAATAAGTATAAATAATAAGAGAGTTTTTAACATTGTTGCTTCTAATTATAGGTATATTAAAGTTTTAATGAAGGAATATTACTACAAATTGCCAAGATGTATTAAAATTATCTTTTATGAAGGTTAATTTCATAATTATTTTAAATATTATTATACACATAAAACGTTTTAGATTAAATAGGTACAGTTTATCGACTCCAGCCAAGAGGTATTTACAGAACCGCATTCAAAGGGCATTGCACATTTAATGACAAATTACAGAACGATTTACAATGGTTCATAGAACACCAAAGTGTTCTTAGCTTTTAATGTCCGTGACAAATATAGTGTGACATTAGACGTTTAACGAAGTGCTAAAATTAACATTACATTGTAGTCGTATTAAGTTACCACTTTCAAAGACCAACATGTGTGTCCCCAGTTAACAAGGTTTCTGACTCACTGGTATAATAAACATAGATTTAGTGGTTTATTTGTTGGTTGAAAAACTAAAATAGAAGCAAATTCCATAATTGGACTAACGATAATATTTTGTGGTTTTGATATACATATACGTAAGTAGTATTGACGCAGTTTGATTTATTATTTTAAGTATAATGTAAGTGTAAAGGAAATATTACGAAAAATAAGTAGATACGTCGTGCAGCTCGATATCTTTAAACTGACTTTCAGTACCTATGTTGAACACTAGCAGGAGGACATTAGACCAACAATGTCTGCATGTAAACATTCCGGATGGGTTGACGCATCGGTCTTGCTTTGTTGTTGCTTAACACCTTTCCTGCTATTAGCAAAAAATCCCTATAAACGTGTTAAAGTGGCACGACCTGTATGTAGGCATACAAAAGAAAAAACTTTTGTTTTCTTTAGTCTATATTGCTAGAAAAGGAGTATAAAAAAGTTAATTTTTATCCGAACATATACAAAAATGGACTGAGATACAGGGTGTCCAAGAGTATGTGGGCAATCTCGAGGATTTATAAAGAACACGTAAAAATAATATGAGACGTTTTTATACTTATCTTTTTTCGTAAAGCCATTCTTTACAGAGATTTGTGCCCTTAAAGGACTCCGCTGAAAATCGGTTTTTCTTGAATAACTTTTATAGTATAATGAAATATTTTTAATATGATGAATACAAGTGAGAACTCTTTAAAATGGTATCCTTTTATAACATTTTTAATTCGCCGAGTGCGGACTAATCCTTACACAATAGTGGTAATTATTTTTACACCCTGTATAATATAGAAATAAAATAAGTATTTAACCAGTGCCGTATTATCCATTAGGCTGACTAGGCTACAGCCTAGGGCGCCATGAAAAAAGTAGGCGCCAGACAGGCGAGTTTAGGTCGGGTGGGTATTAGTAAGAAATTCCTGTTCTAAGAAGTAAGGCCTGAAAAGGAAAATAAGGCCAACGGAGGTACGGACCTTTTTTTTTTTTTCTCTTCAAAAATTTTTGACACCCAAAATAGGCGCTCTGGGACTTGTAGCCTAGGGCGCCTCATAGGGTTAATACGGCCCTGTATTTAACAATAGCAATAGGTTATTCTGTTGCAAAGGTACTAAAAACTAGTATTTTTTAGCTTTTTAAAGCTAGAAAAAGCATAAAATAAGAGGAAGCGTATGTCGAACCGACAAACAAAATTATTCAATACAACCCTATTTAATCAAAATGTTTTTTCTCGAAAACGCTTCACTTTATCAATTTCGAACAGGAGTACCTTTTTTTAGCTAAGGAATGAGGCTATTTAAAAATAATATTTTTATTCCTTTATTATACAGGGTGTAAAAATAATCGGTGTTATTGTGTAAGGGCAAATGTTTTACAAGGGTACCGTACTAAGGAGTCCTAACTGGTATTATAGATAGAGTAAGGTCTGCCAGAAGTATAAAATCGTCTGATGAAGATGAAGACATCTTGACGACCAGAACAAAATAACAAAAACTAAAAATTCTGTGCTGCGCTGCACTGTGTATACTGTCTCGTGCTTAGGTGGGAGTTGGTGCCAGAAAACACTGCTTCGTGCTCCGCTGCTCTGCTCTGCGCCGCGCCGCTTGATGTTGCTTAGATGGGAATTAGCCTTTATGGTAAATGTAGAAATATCCAAAAATATACTGTGGACCCATTTAAAAAATACATCATGAGTTGTCCCAGTTTTTGACGCACCCTGTGTTCCAGTACATGCATATTTTTTTGTTTACTTAATATATATTTCTTTTTGTTCTAATTTTATTTTTATAATATAAGTATTAATTATAATTATGTCGTAAATAATAATTAAATTGCAAAAGGGATTTTCTTTTAGTTTTCAATTTTTCTACGGTTATTTGTTTGCCGCGCCTTTTTAGCTTGGTCCGAGTCTATAGTAGGTTTATGGGCTCGCCAAAATTGAATACAAATCAGTACGATTTCGAAGCTGTAAAGGGCCAGTGCGTCGCCTAAGGCTATCTCGTACCCGGGTACCGCGTCGTGCCATACAAGTTATCATTAGCTGGATCCAGACCAATAAGGTAAGACTTGGACCACTAATCGTCGTTTTTCTTTCTCTTAATTTAATTAATTAATAATTAAATTTATTAACAAAAATACAGTCCACTTTAAATCGAAAACTTTTTTGAACCAGTTAATTAAAAAATGTTAATTACATACATTTAATGATCCTTCTGCGTCGGATTTTGTTATTTAAACCCTTTTGCTGTTTAATATTATAAAATAATTGTAATTTTAACAGATAAAATAAATTTAATTCAGGTATTTTTATTAAAAATAATCTCACCTTTTTTGATCTGAAACATACCAACGTTTTTTTATAGTCGATGGTTGTTTGCTGGGTAGGCCTACTATGCTATCTTTATCCGTGTCACATTAATTTTTATTAATGCAAATTTAGGTTTATTTAATTAGTTTGATTTAAAATAATTATTATTAATTGAATTATTGTAATTTTAAAATAAATTATTTATTTTTACCAATTTTTGGTAGCGTTTTGAGTTTAGGCAACTTAAAAAATAATTTTCTCTTAATATTTTAATAAAAAATAATTTTCTAATTTTTCGTACTTTAATAAGAAGTAACTTGTCACCTTTTAATAGTGTAATAAAAAAAAATAAAAAAATTCAAATTTTTCATTTATATTCTTAAATATTTTTTATAATGACTGACAAAATTAAAAAATTAAAAGCTAATCGAGATGTATATGCCAATCGCATTCTAGAATTACATACTTTAGCCAAATCGGCACTTAAAGATGAATCTCATCATCTTTCTTTTAAAATGCGCTATTTGGGCCTAGAAGCTGCCTATAAATCTTTTGACAAATATCATTTGGCTGTCATTGAAGCAATCTCTACTACAGAGGGTGCAGATTTAGAAGCCGAGGACACTGTAAGAAGTACTGTCGATGGGTATTATTATGAAGTTTTAACCATTTATTCTACTCTTTTTGAAAAACCTCATGATACTGATACTGCAGATCAATCTCGAGTTCAAGCACCTAGTGTTAAATTACCTAAAATAAAATTGCCAGTTTTTAATGGAGATTTTAAAACTTGGCCTACATTTTATGATTTGTTTATAAATCTTATTGATAAAAATGACACTTTAACTAATATAGAAAAGTTTCAATACTTACTTACATGTCTTTCTGATAATGTTTTAGCAATTATTAGTGGTCTTCCAGTAACTGAGACAAATTATCCCATAGCTTTGGAAACTTTAATAAAAAGATTTCAAAATAAACGTTTATTGGCAACTCATTATTGGCAGACAATTTATAACTTAGAAAAACTTCATAATAATTCTTCACAGCTTCTTAGGCAATTATTAGATACATTTTGTGAAAACCTAGATGCATTAACTAACTTAAAATTTCCTACTGAAGAATGGGATTTTATCATGTTCAATCTTCTTTTACAAAAACTTGATTCTGATACTGTACAAAGGTTTGAGCTAGAATATAGTTGCATTGAAATGCCTACTTTCAAATTGCTGAAAGACTTTCTCCTAAAACAATGTATAGCATTTGATTCAGTAGCATTAACTACAAATTCTGTATTGGCTGA